>JAFBJY010000541.1:0-140501 GCA_016801885.1 Toxotes chatareus | reverse complement strand
GACACTCAGGTAAAGAGGTAAAGAGGGGCTGAGCTGTCAACTGATCACCACCTGGTGGTGAGTTGGATCCGCTGGTGGGGAGGAGGCCTGACAGGCTCAGCAGGCCCAAACGTGTTGTGAGGGTCTGTTGGGAACGTCTGGCTGAACCCTCTGTCAGGGGGTCTTCAACTCCCACCTCCGGGAGAGCTTCAACCAGATACCGAGAGAGGCTGGGGACATTGAGTCTGAGTGGACCATGTTCTCTGCATCTATTGTTGATCTGGCCGTCCAGAGCTGTGCTCATAAGGTCTCCGGTGCCTGTCGTGGTGGTAATCCCCGAACCCGGTGGTGGACATCGGAAGTAAGGGATGCCGTCAAGCTGAAGAAGGAGTCCTATCGGGCCTGGTTGGCTTGTGGGGCTCCCGAGGCAGCTGACAGGTACCGACAGGCCAAGAGGGCCGCAGCCGAGGCGGTTTAGAGGCAAAAACTCGGATCTGGGAGAGGTTCGGTGAGGCCATGGAGGAGGACTATCGGTCGGCCTCAAGGAGATTCTGGCAAACCGTCCGGCGCCTCAGGAGAGGGAAGCAGTACTCTACCAACACTATTTACAGTGGAGGTGGAGAGCTGTTGACCTTGACTGGGGACATTATTGGACGGTGGAAAGAGTACTTTGAGGATCTCCTCAATCCCGCTGTTACGATTTCCGTTGAGGAAACAGGGGATGGGGTTGATGGCAGACTCATCCATCACCCAAGCTGAAGTCACGGAGGTGGTCAAAAAGCTCCTTGGTGGCAAGGCACCGGGGGTGGATGAGGTCCGTCCAGAGTACCTCAAGTCTCTGGATGTTGCAGGGCTGTCTTGGCTGACACGCCTCTGTAACATCGCGTGGCGGTCGGGGACAGTACCCCTGGAGTGGCAGACAGGGGTGGTGGTCCCTCTTTTCAAGAAGGGGGACCGGAGAGTGTGCTCCAACTATAGGGGGATCACACTTCTCAGCCTCCCTGGGAAAGTCTATCCCAGGGTGCTGGAGAGGAGGATTCGGCCGATAGTCGAACCTCGGATCCAGGAGGAACAATGCGGTTTTCGTCCTGGTCGTGGAACACTGGACCAGCTCTATACTCTCTATAGGGTGCTCGTGGGTTCATGGGAGTTAGCCCAACCAGTCCACATGTGTTTTGTGGATCTGGAGAAAGCATTCGACCGTGTGCCTTGTGGGGTCCTGTGGAGGTGCTTTGGGAGTATGGAGTCCGGGGCCCTCTGCTAAGGGCTGTCAGGTCTCCGTCGACCAGAGCAGGAGCTTGGTTCGCATTGCCGACAGTAAGTCAGACCTGTTTCCAGTGCATGTTGGACTCCGGCAGGGCTGCCCTTTATCACCGGTTCTGTTCATAATTTTTATGGACAGGATTTCTAGAGTGCAGCCAGGGGCGGAGGGAGTCCGGTTTGGGGACCACAGGATTTCATCCCTGCTTTTTGCGGATGATGTTGTCCTGTTGGCTCCGTCAAACCAAGACCTTCAGCATGTACTGGGGTGGTTTGCAGCCGAGTGTGAAGCAGCTGGGATGAGAATCAGCACCTCAAGTCCGAGGCCATGGTTCTCAACTGGAAAAGGGTGGCTTGCCCTCTCCGGGTTGGAGGAGAGTTCCTTCCTCAAGTGGAGGAGTTTAAGTATCTTGGGGTCTTGTTCACGAGTGGGGAAGGGCGGAGCATGAGATTGACAGGCGGATCGGTGCAGCTTCCGCAGTAATGCGGTCGATGTACCGGTCCGTTATGGTGAAGAAGGAGCTGAGCCGAAAGGCGAAGCTCTCAATTACCGGTCGATCTCGTTCCTCTCACCTATGGACATGAGCTTTGGGTCATGACCGAAAGGACAAGATCTCGGATACAAGCGGCCGAGATGAGTTTCCTCCGCAGGGGTGGCTGGGCGCTCCCTTAGAGATAGGGTGAGGAGCTCGGTCATCTGGGAGGAGCTTGGAGTCTGACCGCTGCTCCTCCACATCGAGAGGGGCCAGTTGAGGTGGCTCGGGCATCTATTCAGGATGCCCCTGGGCGCCTCCCCCTAGGAGGTGTTCGGGCATGTCTCGCCGGGAGGAGGCCCGGGGAAGACCTAGGACACGCTGGAGGGACTATGTCTCTCGGCTGGCCTGGGAACGCCTCGGGGTTCCCCGGAAGAGCTGGAGGAAGTGGCGGGAGAGGGAAGTCTGGGCATCCCTGCTTAGACTGCTGCCCCCAGACCCGGCCCCGGATAAGCGGCAGATAATGATGATAATGATGTTTTCTCTCTCAGACTGACTGAAGTCCAGAAGATGAGTGTTTGTGTGGAGGTAGAAGAGGACAGAGCAGAGTCTCCAGGATCCAGCTGTTTGTCTATGAAGAGTGACTGGTCCAAACAGTTAGATCCTCCATTCTTCAGTAATGAACCTGGACCCTCAGACACAAAGTAAGAGAACTGCTACAAACCCGTGAACCTCCAAACTTTGGGCTGTAACAGTTTTAGTGTGTTGAGGTCCTGCAGTTGTCGTCTCTGCCGTAGTGTGGACAGAAAATCAGTTCTTCCTGGTTCTTCTGGCTCATCAGTGTATTAATACTGACTGCTGAGGCTGCTTGTTTCTTTTGAAATGATCTGATTAAAGAACATTTTTACTTTCACTGATTTTCCATATTTTTCTTATTACCAATAAATCCCATATGCAGAGTCAAACCCACACAGAATGTGTATCACAGCCTGATAGATCTGATTCCTCTGAGCCAGGAAATATTAAAACACATCAGTGAACCACACTGTTACACTGGGTGACATGTTCTTTCATCTCCATCAACACACACACACACACACACACACACCAAATGTAGATAAATCCACAGATCAAAATAGTCCCCACTACGGTTCTTTAAAGCTAATGTGAGTCAGTTCATCAACACATGGAAACTGCACATATTTTATGATGAACTGACACAACAGTGTTGTTTATGGATGCTGGTGTGTTGCCTCCATCCTTCAGTATAGTGTTCAGTGCTACATGGTGACGTTGCTGCAGGACGTCAGCTGAGAGTTCCCAGAATGACTTTGTCCTCAGACAATTTATCAGTGATTGATGTGATATGAATAAAAATGTGTTTGTGTTTTCAGAGATCAGGACCACAGACTGAGAGCAGAGTCTCCAAGATCCAGCTGTCTGTCTGTGAAGGGGGACTGGTCCAAACAATTTAATCCTCCAGACTTCAGTAATGAACCTGGATCCTCAGACACAAAGTAAGAGACTGTTTCTAGTATAAACTGACCTGAGGATGATTCAGTTCTCAGACATATTTGAAGGAAACAGGGAGACACCAGGGCCAGATCCATAAAACTCTGTGTCCACACAAAGACAGAAATATGCACACACACTCTTTTCAGCAGATTTATAAAGCAGAACTTTCTCATGTTACTGTTTTATCAGTCTCAGTCATTGTGAGAGTTGGTGTATGAACATGAGCCTGATTTCCACTTCCAGAGTCTGTAGACCTGTCAATGAAAAGAAGGACAAAGAAGAAACACAGTGTCTCCATGTTGGAGGTTCCAGTTTAATGATTTACACATCTGAGCCTTTAACAGCTTCTAGACATTGTGAACCAAATCTGGATATTTGTTCACAACAATCAACAAAACATTTAGTCTCAGCAGAGGTCGTGCTGCTAAAATCATTTGTTGTCAAGTTTCTGGGATTTAATGACTGTTGGAAAGGAGCAGAATGTCCTCACACTGGACTGTAGCTCCCAAAAAAGTTTGATCAGACTGAAAAAGGAAAGGCTTTGACCCTACAGGGTCTTCATGAGCTAAATGGCCAACATGACAACGAGCTGATAGGACTCAATACATCATCAAGATAAAATACATTATCAGAGCCTGAAAGAATCCCAACAATCTCACAGTAATCCACCCAAAACATCCAAGAGTATCTCAGTAAGTTCAAATATTTGTTGAAAAATGTGTAAGATATAAAATCTGAGAGAAAGTCATTTGTTCTATCATACAGCTTTGGCATTTAAGATGATTAGAAATAGCACAAAATGAAAAGGCTTTTCTTTGCTTGTCTTTAGTTTTTATGCAGCTGATGAAAGAAATGAGCAGATTCTCAGGTTCTCTTTCTTTAGTCTGACATTATTTCTTCTGTGTCAGCAGATTTTCAGCAGACAGTGGTCTGCAGGAGGTTTTAGATGATCATAAGATCAGTCTGAGGATGAGATGAACGTGTGACTGAAGGAACTGATGGAACAGGAAGTGAAACCTTCCTCAACAGGATCTACACTGACCTCTACATCACAGAGGGACAGAGTGAAGAGGTTAATACCCAACATGAGGTGAGGCAGCTGGAGACAGCTTCCAAGATGGAGACCCTCCATGATACTCCAATCAAATGCCACGAAATCTTTAAAGCCTTACCTGACCAACAGAGACGCATCAGAGTCGTTCTCACGAACGGCGTCGCTGGCGTTGGAAAAACCTTCTCAGTGCAGAAGTTCACTCTGGACTGGGCAGAGGGCTCTGAAAACCAAGACGTCAGTCTGCTGGTTCTGCTTTCATTCAGGGAGCTGAACCTGATCAAAGATGAGCAGTACAGTCTTCTCATGCTGCTCCACGTTTTCCATCCAACATTAAAGAAGCTCACAGCAGAGAAGCTCGCTGTCTGTAAAGTGTTGTTCATCTTTGACGGCCTGGATGAAAGCAGACTTTCACTGGATTTCAGCAACAGGGAGGTCATATCTGATGTCTCACAGAAGTCATCTGTCAATGTTCTGCTGACAAACCTCATCCAAGGGAATCTGCTTCCTCTGCTCTGGTCTGGATAACCTCCCGACCTGCAGCAGCCAATCAGATCCCTCCTGCATGTGTTGACAGGGTAACAGAAGTACGAGGCTTCACTGACACCCAGAAGGAGGAGTACTTCAGGAGGAGATCCAGTGATGAAGAGCTGTCCAGAAGAATCATCTCACACATCAAGACATCCAGGAGCCTCCACATCATGTGTCAGATCCCAGTCTTCTGCTGGATCTCTGCTACAGTTCTGGAGCACATGTTGACCACAGAGCAGAGAGGAGAGCTGCCCAAGACCTTGACTGACCTGTACTCACACTTCCTACTGGTTCAGACAAAGAAGAAGAAGCACAAGTATGATGGTCATGAGACGAGTTCACAGGAGCTGAGGAAGTCTGACAGGGAAGTTCTTCTGAAGCTGGGGAGGCTGGCGCTTGAACATCTGGAGAAAGGAAACATCATGTTCTACCAAGAAGACCTGGAGCAGTGTGGTCTTGATGTCACAGAGGCCTTGGTTTACTCAGGAGTTTGTACAGAGATCTTTAAAAGAGAGAGTGTGATCTTCCAGAAAACAGTCTACTGCTTTGTTCATCTGAGCATTCAGGAGTTTCTGGCTGCAGTCTACACATTCCACTGTTACACAGAGAGGGAGACAAGAGAGCTGAGGACTTTCCTGGAAAAAAACTATGAACACTGGGACTCAGACCCTTCAAAGCATTTTGAGAACAACAATAGCAGCTACCCATCACTCGATGTCCTCCTGAGTGATGCCATGGAGAAATCCCTCCAAAGTAAAAATGGCCACCTGGACCTGTTTGTTCGCTTCCTTCATGGCCTGTCTCTGGAGTCCAACCAGAGACTCTTAGGAGGCCTTCTGGGTCAGACAGAGAACAGACCAGAAATCATCCAGAGAGCCATCTACAAACTGAAGAAGATGAACACAGATGATATCTCTCCTGACAGAAGCATCAACATCTTCCACTGTCTGATGGAGATGAACGACCGCTCAGTACATCAGGAGATCCAAGAGTTCCTGAAGTCAGAGAACAGATCAGAGAAGAGACTCTCTGAGATCCACTGTTCAGCTCTGGCCTACGTTCTGCAGATGTCAGAGGAGGTTCTGGATGATTTGGACCTGAACAAGTACAACACATCAGAGGAGGGACGACGGAGACTGATCCCAGCTGTGGGGAACTGCAGAAAGGCTGTGTAAGTCAGTGTAGATTAGTAGTTTAGTTTTTTAAATATACACAGTATGAAATTATTCTCATTATACTCATAATAGTTTTATAATCTTTAGGTCAGCTGTGTGTTTTTCTGGAGATGTTTTAAATGTTGTGTTTGTCAAACAGATTTTTCAGTTATGATTATTGCTGTTAAGTTTTTCTGTTTATTTATTAGTAGCTGTTACAAACCTGATAAATCAAATTCACATTTCATGTGATTAAACTCTACTGAAAACATAATTATGAATATTATCTTCCATTTCTGCCAATAGAGTCCCCTAAATCCTCCACACTGCTCCTTTAAAGTCTTTCCATATTTTTTGTTTTTGTCAAATCAGGCTTTATTGTCACTTTGTTGTACATACAACTGCAGTGCAGACAAATGAGACCGTGTTTCCTGGGTTCAGGAGAGTGAAGTTAAAAAAAAAAAAAATTAAAAGTCGTAATAATCAATACTAAGTAAATACTAAAAAAAAAAAACACACTCAATCCCTGCAAACAGCCCTCCTCCCGCTGACCCTCCACCCCTAAGACTCCAACCCCACCTCCAACTCCCCACATACCTCCCCTAACATACTGCAAGATGCCCATTGTGCAAGATTGTCAGTAAATGTCCATAACAGCAGACTGTCATTAAAGTACCAGTGCTTAGAATTAAATGAAAAGTTGCCAGTGCCGGGTAAAACACCCATTTAAGCTGTCTTTGGGTTAATAATGGTGGATATGTCTGTGATTCAGCTGTTCAGTGCTCTAACAGCTTGTGGATGGAAGCTGTTGATGAGTCTGGAGGTTCTGCCTTATGCTCCAAGTCAGAGCCAGGTGTTTTTTCTCCTGGTGTAGAGGAGAGTAGAATCAGGAAACACAAACCTTCAGCCTAGAACAGAGGTCTGAATATATCAGAGCAGAATGGGAGAATTCAGTATTCTTCTACACATTTGTCTGAGTCAGACTGTTGAAGCTTCATTCAGCTACAGCTGAACTCATGAAGTAATTTCTTACAGTGTAGTTGTATTAGGAGGAGACCAATTCACAGTCAGTGTGGACCACAGGAAGGACGACTGCCACCAAAGACTCTTTAAATCAACGTGTGACACCTGACTGTTGGTTGAAGTCAAGAAATGTGAATTTGTCGTTTAATGTTGTTTAATTATACAAAGGAGGTCATGTAAAACCTTCAATGATGAAGAGGAACAATATGGAATAACAATATGGAACAATAGTTCTTGTTCCATATTGTGACTTTTACTTATCTCAGAGTAAGAATTATTCCTTCAGTTTCACTTCATTTCACTTCGTTTTGATCTTTAACAGAAGTTGTAAATTATGGTGTTTTCTCATTGAGTTGAATTGGCTTGTTAAATGTGTTAAGGAGACTTAAAGGACCACACTGGTTTGACATGTTTCAGTCCATTAACTGCAAATCTTGTTTTATTGTAAAGTGTCACTGGGTGTTTGGAAAGACACCAACAAATAAAATGCATTATTATTATTATTATTATTATTAGTAGTAGTAGTAGTACTAAATTGTATTATGGGACTGAAATTAAGAAATTAAAATTGACTGAAATTAAATTGTATGTATATATGTGACTTTGCTGCTGAGCATTTTCCAAAGTTTTCCATTAAATCCATCTGTAATTTGGGATCAAATAGTTGTTGTTCAGTTGAATATGTGTTTAGTTGTGGATTTCCTGAGCTGATCTGCAGGATAGAGACCAGGACCAAGCAAGACATTTTTCCTGGATCAGGACTGAACATTTGAAGTTTGATCCATTTCAGTGGTGAATCAAAGTCAGTTTTAGTCCAACATGTCTGATTTGATCTTTATCTTCTAATTCCAGACTTGACTGAGGTCAGCAGCATGTTATGAATCTGTGTTGACATGAATAGTTGTATGAATGTTGTGGTGACATTTGGATGATGTGTGTAGAAGGCTGACATGATTATCCACAATAAGAGAAGGACAAAGTCCCTCTACTCATGTTAGTAAGAACTCATTGATTAGGACATATCTGATTGGATTAGAAATGATTTTTATCCACATGGTTTATTCTTTATTCAGACTGAGGTGCTGCAATTTGTCAGAGATCAGCTGTGCTTCTCTGGCCTCAGCTCTGAAGTCCAACCCTCCCATCTGAGACACCTGAGCCTGAACTACAACGAGCTGCAGGATTCAGGAGTGAAGCTGCTGTGTGGTTTTCTGGAGAGTCCACACTGTAGACTGGAGAGTCTGAGGTCAGTTCACTGTCTGTTACTGTTGTAGATCTTATATCTTTAATCCACAACTGAACCTGGTTCATCCAGAATTTGAATCTATTCATCTTCAATGAATGAATGAATAAGATTTGAAATAGTTGTTGTTCCATATTGTGACTTTTTCTTATCTCAGACTAAGAATTATTCCTTCAGTCTGTTGACTTCAATGAAACCTTCAGAACCCACACACTGGTATTTGTCACAGTCAGACTAATGTTTTCTAAACGAAGTGTAGAAAATGTCCACTGTGAGTTGTTCAAAGTCCATTTTTATCACAAAAATATACAGAAGATTCTCAGAACTAATATTTGTACAAATCAATTGAAAAACTAAGGAGCCCCTCTAGTGACATGGTCAAAAAAAAAAAAATTAAATTGTGGCCACAAAGTAGCTATAATGTGCGCACGAAATACTAATTCGTGTCCACGAATTAGGTATAACGTGCGCACGAAATACTAATTTGTGGCCACGAAATATGTATAATATGCGCACAAATACTTAGTATTTTGCGCGCATATTATGCTTATTTCGTGGCCACAAATTTTGTAGCTCTTTCCCAGCCTAAAATAAAATTCTATCAGACCCTCCCTGTCCATCGTGTTGCTTTAGCCCCTCTAATGCCTCTACCTTTGACCCTAGAGAGGGTGTGCTCGATTTGCTTAACAGGAATGATGTTAATCGTATCAGTTAGTATTTCGTTCGCACGTTATACCTAATTTGTGGCCACGAATTAGTATTTTGTGCGAACGAATTAGTATTTCGTGCCCACATTATAGCTACTTTGTGGCCACAATTTAATTTTTTTTTGACCATGTCACCAGAGGGGCTCCGTAAAAAACACTTGCTGAAGAAAAAACTCCTCTTTCCTTTGGAGTTCATTTCAATGAAGTGTCAGGACTAATGTCAGTTCTTCTGTGTGTGTGTGTGTTTGTGTTTTGATCTTTAACACAAGTGTGTAAATTGTGGTCTTTTCTCATTGAGTTGAATTGACTTGTTAAATGTGTTAAGGAGCAAAGACTTAAAGGACCACACTGTTGGTTTGACATGTTTCAGTCCATTAACTGCAAATCTTGTTGTATTGTAAAGTGTCGCTGGGTGTTTGGAAAGACACCAACAAATAAAATGCATAATTATTATTATTAGTAGTAGTAATAGTAGTGGAAAATTGTATGTATGTACCATAGTAATAAAAGGAGGCTTCTCCATTTGTTTTTGTTCTGACTTTAGGTTTAATTAAAAGGCCACTACCAGAAGACCTAGAGGGCTTCTAGGTTAAAAGCAAATCTGATAAATAATTTGGACCAAGACCATTAAGCGCTTTATAAACCAATAAAGAGATTCAAATCAGTTCCAACATGTCTGATGTTATCTTTATCTTCTAATTACCGTCTTGGCTGAGGTCAGCAGTATGTTATAAATCTGTGTTGACATGAATAGTTGTATCCATGTTGTGGTAAGATTTGGATGATGTGTGTAGAAGGCTGACATTATGATGATCCACAATAAGAGAAGGACAAAGTCCCTCTACTCATGTTAGTGAAAGCTCATTGATTAGGACATATCTGATTGGATTAGAAATGATTTTTATCCACATGATTTATTCTTTATTCAGATTGAGTTCCTGCAGTTTGTCAGAGATCAGCTGTGCTTCTCTGGCCTCAGCTCTGAAGTCCAACCCCTCCCATCTGAGACACCTGGACCTGAATGACAACAAGCTGCAGGATTCAGGAGTGAAGCTGCTGAGTGGTTCTCTGGAGAGTCCACACTGTAGACTGGAGACTCTGGGGTCAGTTCACTGTCTGTTACTGTTTTAGATCTTATATCTTTAATCCACAACTGAACCTGGTTTATCCTTATCCAGAACTTGAATCCATTCATCTTCAATGAATGAATGACTGAGATTTTAAATAGTTGTTGTTCCATATTGTGACTTTTTCTTATCTCAGACTAAGAATTATTCCTTCAGTTTCACTTCATTTCAGTCAGTTGTCATGAATAATGTCAGTTGACTTCAATGAAACCTTCAGAACTCACACACTGGTATTTGTCAGTCAGCAGACTAATGTTTCCTAAATGGAGTGTAGAAAATGTGCAGTGTGAGTTGTTCAAAGTCCATTTTAACACAACAATACACAGAAGATCTTCATCATCATCATCATTTTCGTCCGCTTATCCGGGGCCGGGTCGCAGGGGCACCATTTTAAGCAGGGATGCCCAGACTTCCCTCTCCTGGACACTTCTTCCAGCTCTTCCGGGGGGACCCGAGGCATTCCCAAGCCAGCCGAAAGACATAGTCCCTCCAGCGTGTCCTAGGTCTTCCCTGGGGCCTCCTCCCGTGGGACATGCCGAACACCTCCCTAGGGAGGTGTCCAGGGGCATCCTTAATAGATGCCCGAGCCACCTCATCTGGCCCCTCTCGATGTGGAGGAGTAGCAGCTGTACTCCCTCCCGGATGACCGAGCTATCTCTAAGGGAGCGCCCAGCCACCCCTGCGGAGGAAACTAATTTCGCCGCTTGTATCCGAGATCTTGTCCTTTCGGTCATGACCCAAAGCTCATGTCCATAGGTGAGAGTAGGAACGTAGATTGACCGGTAAATCGAGAGCTTTGCCTTTTGGCTCAGCTCCTTCTTCACCACGACGGACCGGTACATCGACCGCATTACTGCGGAAGCTGCACCAATCCGCCTGTCAATCTCACGCTCCGTCCTTCCCCACTCGTGAACAAGACCCCAAGATACTTAAACTCCTCCACTTGAGGCAGGAGCTCTCCTCCAACCCGGAGAGGGCAAGCCACCCTTTCCCGGTTGAGAACCATGGCCTTGGACTTGGAGGTGCTGATTCTCATCCCAGCTGCTTCACACTCGGCTGCAAACCACCCCAGTACATGCTGAAGGTCTAGGCTTGATGGAGCCAACAGGACAACATCATCCATAAAAAGCAGGGATGAAATCCTGTGGTCCCCAAACTGGACTCCCTCCGCCCCTGGCTGCACCTAGAAATCCTGTCCATAAAAATTATGAACAGAAGTGGTGACAAAGGGTAGCCCTGCCGGAGTCCAACATGCACTGGAAATTGGTCTGACTTACTGCCGGCAATGCGAACCAAGCTCTTGTTCCGGTCGTACAGAGACCTGACAGCCCTTAGCAGAGGGCCCCGACTCCATACTCCCAGAGCACCTCCACAGGACGCCACGGGGGACACGGTCAAACGCTTTCTCCAGATCCAAAAAACACATGTGGACTGGTTGGGCAAACTCCCATGAACCCTCGAGCACCCTATAGAGAGTATAGAGCTGGTCCAGTGTTCCACGACCAGGATGAAAACCGTTCCTCCTGGATCCGAGGTTCGACTATCGGCCAAATCCTCCTCTCCAGTGCCCTGGCATAGACTTTCCCAGGGAGGCTGAGGAGTGTGATCCCCCTATAGTTGGAGCATTCCCTCCGGTCCCCCTTCTTGAAAAGAGGGACCATCACCCCTGTCTGCCACTCCAGGGGTACTGTCCCCGACTGCCACGTGATGTCACAGAGGCATGTCAACCAAGACAGCCCTGTAACATCCAGACACTTGAGATACTGGGACGAATCTCATCCACCCCGATGCCTTGCCACCAAGGAGCTTTTGACCACCTCAGTGACTTCAGCTTGGGTGATGGATGAGTCCGCCCCCGAGCCCCCAGCCCCTGTTTCCTCAACGGAAAGCGTAACAGTGGGATTGAGGAGATCTTCTACCATCAAGTATTCCTTCCACCATCCGATAATGTCCCCAGTCGAGGTCAACAGCTCTCCACCGCCCCACGTCGTTCTTTCGGGTTCTGCCCGGCCGGGCCCCGTAGGGAGAGGTCCGGCCACCAGGTGCTCGCATGCGTGCCTCAACCCTAGGCCTGGCTCCAGAGTGAAGCCCCGGCATACCAATGTAAATGTGATGTAAATGACCCTGCTTTAGTTTTAGTTTTGCTTTAGGCTTCTAATAATATAAGAACTAATATTTGTACAAATCGATTGAAAAATACTTGCTGAAGAAAAAACTCTTTAACACAAGTGTGTAAATTGTGGTCTTTTCTCATTGAGTTGAATTGACTTGCTAAATGTGTTAAGGAGCAAAGACTTAAAGGACCACACTTTTGGTTTGACATGTTTCAGTCCATTAACTGCAAATCTTGTTGTATTGTAAAGTGTCGCTGGGAGTAGTAGTACTGTTAAATTGTGTGTATGTGACTTTGCTGCTGAGCATTTTCCAAAGTTTTCCATTAAATCCATCTGTAATTTGGGATCAAATAGTTGTTGTTCAGTTGAATATGTGTTTAGTTGTGGATTTCCTGAGCTGATCTGCAGGATAGAGACCAGGACCAAGCAAGACATTTTTCCTGGATCAGGACCGAACATTTGAAGTTTGATCCATTTCAGTGGTGAATCAAAGTCAGTTTTTAGTCCAACATGTCTGATTTGATCTTTATCTTCTAATTCCAGACTTGACTGAGGTCAGCAGCATGTTATGAATCTGTGTTGACATGAATAGTTGTATGAATGTTGTGGTGACATTTGGATGATTTGTGTAGAAACCTGACATTATGATGATCCACAATAAGAAAAGGACAAAGTCCCTCTACTCATGTTAGTGAAAGTGCATTGATTAGGACATCTGGGTCTCTGACTAGTACTCTCCCATCTCCGCCCCCTGGTGAGGCCGTCGATGGACCCATTGCAGTTTGCCTACCAGCCTGGTATTGGAGTGGAGGACGCTGTCATCTTCCTCCTGCACAGAGCTCTCTCTCACCTGGAGAAGCCCGGCAGCACTGTGAGGATCATGTTTTTCGATTTCTCCAGTGCCTTCAATACCATACAGCCGCTGCTCCTGAGGGACAAGCTGGAGCACTCGGGAGTGGATCACCACATCTCGACCTGGATACTGGACTACCTCACCAACCACCCACAGTATGTGAGGACAAAGGACTGTGAGTCTGACATGGTGGTCAGCAGTACAGGGGCTCCACAGGGAACAGTCTTGGCTCCTTTCCTGTTCACCCTGTACACGGCAGACTTCATGTACAGGACAACCAACTGCCACCTGCAGAAGTTCTCCGATGACTCTGCCATCGTCGGCCTCATCACAGACGACGATGACAGGGAGTACAGAGAACTGATCCAGGACTTCGTGGACTGGTGTCGGCGGAATCACCTCCAGATCAACTCAGGGAAAACCAAGGAGCTGGTGGTGGACTTCCGCAGACGGACCAGTGAACACCAGTGAACATCCAGGGAACGGACATTGAGAGTGTGGTCTCTTACAGGTACCTGGGTGTTCACCTGAACAATAAACTGGACTGGACTGATAACACTAATGCCCTATACAAGAAGGGTCAGAGCAGGCTCTACCTTCTTAGGAGACTCAGGTCCTTTGGAGTGCAGGGGGCTCTCCTCAGGTCCTTCTTTGACTCTGTTGTGGCATCAGCCGTTTTCTATGGTGTGGTCTGCTGGAGCAGCAGCATCTCTGCGGCGGACAGGAAGAGACTGGACAAACTGATCAGGAAGGCCAGCTCAGTCCTGGGTTGCTCCCTTGACCCAGTGCAGGTGGTGGGAGAGAGGAGGATGGTAGCAAGGCTATCATCAATGATGGTGAATGAGTCCCACCCCATGCAGGACACACTGACTGCACTGAGCAGCTCCTTCAGTGAGAGGCTTCTTCACCCCAAGACAGTGAAGGAGCGTTATCGCAGGTCCTTCCTTCCTGCGGCTGTTAGACTGTACAACCAGCTGTGCTGAGCAAACCACATGCACAAAACCACTTGCACACATACTCTGTTCTGGACTTAATAACTGGTGCTTTATGTGCAGCCTTCTTCTTCTTCTTTTTTCATACTGTTTACTGTTTATAGTATTTATTATTAATGTGTAAATCCTGAGTGTTTTTTCTGCTGCTGTAACAGTGCAATTTCCCCATTGTGGGACTATTAAAGGTTTTATCTATCTATCTATCTATCTATCTATCTATCTATCTGTAAAGCGCTTTGAGACCATTTTGATTGTGGAAGGCGCTATATAAATAAAACTGAATTGAACTGAATTGAATTGACATATCTGATTGGATTAGAAATGATTTTTATCCACATTATTTATTCTTTATTCAGATTGAGTTCCTGCAGTTTGTCAGAGATCAGCTGTGCTTCTCTGACCTCAGCTCTGAAGTCCAACCCCTCCCATCTGAGACACCTGAACCTGAGTGAGAACAAGCTGCAGGATTCAGGAATGAAACTGCTGTGTGGTTTTCTGGAGAGTCCACACTGTAGACTGGAGACTGTGAGGTCAGTTCACTGTCTGTTACTATTGTAGATCTTATATCTTTAATCCATAACTCAACCTGGTTTATCTTCATCCAGAACTTGAATCCATTCATCTTCAATGAATGAATGACTGAGATTTTAAATAGTTGTTGTTCCATATTGTGACTTTTTCTTATCTCGGACTAAGAATTATTCCTTCAGTTTCACTTCATTTCAGTCAGTTCAGTGAATCAGACATTATTTTTTATAGCACTTTTCATACAAAGTACTGTACACAGTGTTAGTCCCTCCAGCCCACACAGACACACACCCAAAATCCATCAATAACCACAGTTAAGTAAAGGTTTCAATAAAAACAGGAACTGAGGAAATGCTATCATAAATCTCAAGGCTTTGCAATGAGAAAACACTGGAGGCAGGATAAATAATTAAAATAGCAAAATAATAATAACAGGAACAATCAAAATGATAATAGAATGAAGTGAATAATTTAAAAGAAATCAAAATGAAGTTTGAAAATGATTAGAAAAAAAGATTTTCTGATAAAATGTGGGGTAAACAGACAATAAACAAACTTCAATTAAAAAGCAGATTAAAGAGGTAGGTCATGAGTTTGCTTCTAAAAGTATCAGAGTTCTCGGCTGCCCTCAGGTCTTCAGGGAGACTGTTCCAGACACTTGGACCATAGTAATAAAAGGAGGCTTCTCCATTGGCTTTTGTTCTGACTTTAAGTTTAATTAAAAGGCCACTACCAGAAGACCAGAGGGTTCTAGAAGGCTCATAGGTTAAAAGCAAATCTGATAAATAGTTTGGACCAAGACCATTAAGCGCTTTATAAACCATATCTTAAAATCAGTTCTGAAGCAGACAGGAAGCCAGTGCAGACTTTAAAATCAGTGTAACATGTGCTCTCTGTTTGGTCTTTGTCGGTACACATGCTGCTGAATTTTGAAGCAGCTGTAGCTGAGATATGTTCTTCTTAGGGAGACCAGAAAGCAGAGCATTGCAGTAATCAATTCTGCAGGTGATAAAAGCTTGCAGCAATGTCTCTGCATTGGCTTGAGAGAGAAATGGTTGCACTCTGGCAATGTTCATCAGATGATAAAAAGCAGTTTTAATTAAATTTTTAATGTGAGGCTCAAAACTAAGATCTGAGTCGAAGATGACTCCTTGGTTTTCACTTGTTCACAGGCGTTTAGTGCCAGAGTTTGTTTGTCCTGATTGAGCTGTAGAAAATTGTCTGCCATAACTTGATATGTAAAATACAGTTAAAAAGAGCCTGTATCATGGCAGCATGATAACACTTTATTGATCCCACAGGGGGAAATTCGCTTGTTATGCAGCTCTCAAGCAAAAGCACTGAAGCCACTGAAGAAGCTACTCAGCGCTTCCACAGTCTGGTGCAGGGGGTGAGAGGTGTTGTCCATAATGGATGTCAGGTGGCTAACATCCTCCTCTCACCCACCTCCTCCACAGTGTCCAGCGGGCAGCCTAAGACAGAGCTGGCCCTCCTGACCAGCTTGTTTAGTCTCTTCCTGTCTTGGCCTGTGCTGCCCGCTCCCCAGCAGACCACAGCATAATGGACAGCGGAAGCTACCACAGAGTCATAGAATGTCTTTAGAAGAGGCTCTGCACACTCCAAAGGACCTCAGTCTCCTCAGAAGGTGTAGGTGACTTTGGCCCTTCGTGTACAGGGCATCAGTGTTGTGCGTCCAGTCCAGTTTATTGTTGAGGTGAACATCCAGGTACTTGAAGCTGTCCACCAACTCAGTGTCTGCGCCCTGGATGTTCACTGGTGTGTGGGGTAGTGTCTTTCTCCGAAGTTGATCACCATCTCCTTCGTCTTACTGGTGTTTAGGTACAGGTGGTTGCGCTGACACCAGACAATAAAGTCCATAACGACCGACCTGTACTCCAGCTCATTCCTGTCAGATGCACAGCCAACAATGGCTGAGACATCTGAGAACTTCTGGAGATGACAGCTGCTGGAGTTGTAAGTGAAGTCTGACGTGTAGAGGGTGAAGAGGAATGGTGAGAGCACTGTTCCCTGAGGGGCTCCAGTGCTGCAGGCTACTACCTCAGACACACAGTTATGCAGCTTCACGTACTGCAGCCTGTTAGTGAGGTAGTCAGTGGTCCATGTGGCCAGATGTTCATCCACCCCTGCCCCTTCCAGCTTCCCTCAGAGAAGCACCGGCTGCATGGTATTGAAAGCACAGGAGAAATCAAAAACATGACCCTCACAGTGCTTCAAGCGGTCTCAAGGTGAGTTGGTGCCCAATGCAGCAGGTAGATGAGAGTGTCGTCCCACCCCAATGTTCAGCCTGTAGGCAAACTGCAGCAGGTCCATAACTGTGCTCACCACGGAGCGAAAGGTAGCTCAGTATGAGCCTCTCTATGGTCTTCATCAGCTGGGAGGTCAAGGCGACTGGTCTGAAGTCGTTCGGCTCCTTGGCATATGCAGTCTTTGGCACAGGAACGATGCAGGTCTTCCACAGGCCGTGAACCTTCTTCAGACTGAGGCTCAGGTTGAAGATGTACAAGATGGCCAAATGCTGACAGCGAGTACGGACATTTCCCATAATAACGGGGGGAACATATGGTCGGTACCTTTGTTTCCTCTCCTCGAGCCTTTGCTATGCTCTGCAGCCTCTTCTTTTCTTCCATATCTCCACATGAATCTCCCGTTTCTCGGCATAGAGAAGTGCGGTGCTGCGTAGAGCTAACAGCTGATCCCAAGTGATCCTGACGAGCACCAAAAAAGTTCAGAAAAAAGTAAAATGCGTAACAAAAACAGTCTCACTCTCTGCACAACTGTGCCAGGATTTGACCACATTGAAGAAAAAAAAAAAACACATGCCAAAAGACAATAGAAAACATTACAAGTAAGAAAAGATGGGGCAGAACTGCAGTAACCAACAGCTGCTCGTGCAGCACCATCTTGGATGAAAGTCCCTCTACTCATGTTAGTGAAAGCCCATTGATTAGGACATATCTGATTGGATTAGAAATGATTTTATCCACATGATTTATTCCTTATTTAGATTGAGTTCCTGCAGTTTGTCAGAGATCAGCTGTGCTTCTCTGGCCTCAGCTCTGAAGTCCAACCCTCCCATCAGAAAGACCTGGACCTGAGCTACAACAACCTGCAGGATTCAGGAGTGAAGGTGCTGTGTGGTTCTCTGGAGAGTCCACACTGTAGACTGGAGACCCTGAGGTCAGTTCACTGTCTGTTACTGTTGTAGATCTTATATCTTTAATCCACAACTGAACCTGGTTTATCTTCATCCAGAACTTGAATCCATTCATGTTCAATGAATGAATGAATGAGATTCATTTGGATGATGTGTGTAGAAGGCTGACATTATGATGATCCACAATAAGAGAAGGACAAAGTCCCTCTACTCATGTTAGTGAAAGCCCATTGATTAGGACCTATCTGATTGGATTAGAAATGATTTTTATCCACATGATTTATTCTTTATTCAGATTGAGTTCCTGCAGTTTGTCAGAGATCAGCTGTGTTTCTCTGGCCTCAGCTCTGAAGTCCAACCCCTCCCATCTGAGACACCTGGAACTGTGGGGAAACAAGCTGCAGGATTCAGGAGTGAAGGATCTGTCTGATCTTGTGGAGAGTCCAGACTGTAGACTGGAGACTCTGAGGTCAGTAGAGGGTTGGAGTCAGTCCATGCTGCTTTAATCAGTATTGTCCTAAACACAGTTCGTATCAAAGCAAATATCCAGTGTCTCCTGTAAACCTCCAACCTTCTCAGGCTGCTTTCCTCATTGAAGCTGTGAGAGGAGAATGGTGACAGGCTTCAGGATTGCAAAAGCCTGATTGTGATTGTGTGTTTTAGGTGATGTGAAGACGACTGTTGTTGTTGTGTTCATGTCTACAGGAAGTAGAACTGGATTATAGCTGACAGCCTCACAAGATGTGTAGAGACAGTGGTCCTCATTCATCAAAGTGTCGTAGCATCAAATTGGATCTGAAACTGTTTGTTCTCTCATTTCAACACTAAAGAACTGATGAGTTCGATCTTTGTCACAGCTCTGAAATCAGTCTGACAGTAGCTTGCAAATCACAGGCTCTGATTTCAGAGAAGCATCATGACATTTTGGAAGCATGTGGTCTGATACAGAGCAGAACCTCTGCTGAAGTCCAGTGATCACATCTGTATATCTGTCCATCTGTCAGATACTTTCAGTGACAGCCTCCATGTTTATTTGTCAGCTGATATTTCAGAAGCAGATCAGATGTTCATCAACACACAGAGACTCTTTCTTTAAATGGAACATGAGTTGACATGTAACAGCAGTGAATCCATCACTAAACTGTTTGTGCAGTAATGAAGCTTCATGACTCAGCAGTTTATTTCCACTGTGGACTTGAGTGAAATGTTCAGAGTAAACAGACTTTATGCTAAAAGTCTCTGCAGGTGTGTGAGCTTCAAGCTCAGTGTCTTCATTTCAATACGTTAACATGAGACCTGAGAGGAAGCTGCTACACTACACAGCTGCTCCACTTCTGCTCTGAACAGGACTGAAGTCCCTGCTGCTCTTTATACTGGATGTGCTGCATCAGTGACTGACAGCTAATGAAGTGAGTCTCTGTAAACACTGATTTATCACCTCTGTTGTCTGTCTTCTTCTCTCAACAGCTGTAGTAATCTTTCTAAAGGAGAGAGTGAAGAGGACGGTGTGTGTGTGAGAGAGGACGAGCTGTGTCCTGATGATCCAGAGAGGTTGAAGCAGCAGCAGCTTGTGTGTAGAGAGGCTCTGATTGGTCCATGTTACTGGGAGGTAGAGTGGAGAGGAGAGCTTCATCCAGCAGTGACTGACAGAGGAACCAGAAAAGTGGAGGACTCTCAGTACTGCAGTCTGAACTGCTCTGAGAACAGCTCCACTGTCAAGTCCACCATCATCCCTGTGTTTTCCTCTGGATCTGAAAGAGAATCATCAGTGTATCTGGACTGCTCTGCTGCTGCTGATCTGTCCTTCTACACTGTCTGGGGAGACCCTGTGCCCTAAAGTATGGCACATGCACTACACATCCTTTTTCGGGTAGATTTTATCAGAATGTTAATACCTGGTGTGTGATATGAACATTTGGAGGGGGTGAAGGGAGAAGACACATTGTGATTGTGTATTTGATTTATTGAATTTAAATTGTGTTCACCTGCCACCTTTGTTGCACTTCTTCCTCTGTCAGACCAGGAACATTGCCAAACCTGAGCTGGAGCGGTCCACTTTGGAGAGTGAGAGAGTATTTTGGCAAGTTTCAAGGCGAGTACCACCAATAAGCTTAACGTTCTAAAGTTTTGGATCATTTTGATCTCATACAACCAAATAAGGTATAATGCAGTTTATGGCATACATTTTATGTTTCCATAATTAAACTCCTATTTTTAATGTGGTGGTAATGTATTGCGTCACTTCCTGTTTGCTGCTTCTGCACTGTGGTGTTAAGCTAGCTTATTAATCAACTCTTACTTTGCCGTGTTCTGTGGTCAATCTCTGAATTCCTGTACACGTATATTGCTTTAGTTAAACATCTGTTGTGCATGGGTCCCTCAGGATTTAACACTACACTCTAATCACTCTATCTCTGGTCCACTAGCTTAGCTGTTAGCAATGGCTTCTCTTTCTCCTGCTGTCTCTCCTCTATCTTGCACGGTGTATGAGATGTTTAGTTACTCCTCTGCCTCCTTTAGCGATAATGGTATGTGTAATAAATGTAGCATTTTTGTAGCATTGGAGGCGAGACTGAGGGAAGTAGAGGCTCGGCTCTGCACCGTAGATAACCACCCAAGCAGCAGCGCTAGCTAGTCAGTCCCCTGTAGCTGGTGCGGACCAGCCTAGACTAGCTACTGCTATCTGTCCTTGTTGTGGCGAGCGAGGGCAATGAGATAGATGATGATGGGGGGGTGGAAGCAGATACAGATGGTGTTGATCACTACAACACCCAACTAAGAGCAACCTACAAAGCCAGACAACACCACATTGGGAATTTCGCCCAAGGAAATAGTTTTAGTCAACTGTACCAACTCCAAGGCACCCAGGTTCGTTTTACAACAGGAGAGACGTAGTTCCAGAGCAGTAATCAATACACTTTATTTCAAAATAACTTCTGTATGTCTTAAAACATTATAAAACACCATTCACACACACAGAGTATTAAAATACTATAAAACACCACTCACACACAGGGCTGAGGCTTACTGGGGGCCAGCTCGAGGAGAGGGGAGGATCCCAAATGATATACAAAAATTATCACCCCATCCACATGTGACAGCCACACACACCCACACACACACGTAGTGAAAGGAACCCAGAACCAGGGGAGTTGAATCACGGAGTAATTGAATCACAGAACGTCAAAAATTAAACAAGAAATGAAAGAAAAAGAAAAAAAAACAAATAAACCAGCACAGGACCTAGTTAAACTGAATATTTAATACCAAGTAACCTAACCTAATAGAAACAAAGCTATAAAGAAAACAAAATAATCAAAACAATAACCCAAAACCCATTCTAACTAAACGCAACAAAGAAAATTGAAGCATTAAATGAAGAGCAACCCCACCATGCATTCATTCAACTTTTTAAAAGTCCAGGCCCAAGGCAAACGAAACTGCCCATTCAATACTCGCGTAGGTAGGGGTAATTGCGTTGTCCACCTGCGCAGCCCGACGGCAGCAATACCGGAGCACCCGAGTGACCGGCAGAACCACAGCGGAGAAGCGCAGCAGAAACACCCCGGTAAGGCAGAACAAGGCAAAGCAGGCAAAGCAGCAGTATTTCTTGCTCCATGCAGGACAAAGCAGCTGGCAAATAATCCTCTGAGGGAGAGAGAAGAGCGCGTGTTCACTCCGCAACAGTGGAGGCTAGCAGCAACCTGCGGCTAATTTGCAGCATTGGGAATGAACCCATGAGCCGCGCATGTCGGTGGAGGTCCGGCGTCTGCGCCAGCGACGACAAGGCGGAAGGAAGCGGGCGACCAGGAAGTGGGCCTCGGAGCAAGGAGCAAGAGGGGGTCAAGATGGCCACGGCACCCTTTTATACATTGCCCTCATGTGGTGATAGGCTAACGAGGACCGAGGTGAACAAAACGGCGCAAACTCGCACTGGGAGATGAAAGGTGAAACATCTGATCCTGCTACATACTTTAGCTCCTGTTAGCCGTTCCCCGGCAGCTCCCGAGGAGCTGGGAAGCAAGGGCGGCTGGGTGGCAGTCCGAAGGAAACATAGCCTGAAACAACGGCCTATGGTTCAACTGCTTCACGTTTCAAACAGATTTTCCCCAATCAGTGACACACCTGCTGAAGAAAAAACTCCAACGCCAAATGTGAAGTTAGAGCCTCCAGTGACCATAGTTAAATGCATTCCTGGGGCCAGAGCGGGCGACGAATCATATTTAAAACTGCTGGCTAAGGTTAAATGTAGATTTCGTACGATTGTTATTCACGTCGGCGGTAATGACACCCGATTACGCCAATCGGTGGTCACTAAAATTAATGTGAAATCGGTGTGCAACTATGCCAAAACAATGTCGGACTTCATACTTTTCTCTGGACCCCTGCTTGATTTGACCAGTGATGACATGTTTAGCCAAGATGTCATCATTCTGTCGCTGGCTGTCTAGGTGGTGTCCAGCAAACGACGTGGCCTTCATTGACAACTGGAAAACTTTTTGAGGAAAACCTGGTCTGATTAGCAAGAGACGGCATCCATCCCTTTTGGATGGTGCAGCTCTCATATCTAGAAATATGGCAGATTTTATTAGACAACCAAAGTCATGACAACCCAGAGTTGAGACCAGGAGGCAGAGTTGCAGTCCTACACGCTTCTCTGCAGTTTCTCTAGAGCCATCACCCTCCCATGATTCTTACCATTCCAACAATTCCCTTTATCCTATAGAGACTGTGTCTGCTCCCGTTAACAAAAAGTGTATAAACCAAAAAATGCAAGAATAATAATTAATACTACAAAAGTATCTGAACCTAAAAACACCACAATTAGATGTGGGCTATTAAACATTATATCTCTCTTGTCTAAATCTCTGTTAGTAAATGAAATAAAATTTGATAATGGATCAGCAGATTGATTTATTCTGTCTAACTGAGGCCTGGCTGCAGGAGGAAGAATATGTCAGTCTAAATGAGTCAACCCCTGCTAGTTATATTAATTATCACATTCCTCGTGGCACAGGCCGAGGAGGAGGAGTGGCAGCAATCTACCACTCAAGTTTATTAATTAATCCTAGACCTAAGCCGAATTATAGCACATTTGAAAGCCTTATCCTCAGCCTCTCACATCCAAATTGGAAGACAGAAAAACCAGTCCTGTTTGCTGTGGTGTATCCGTCCACCTGCTGCTTACTCAGAGTTTTGTCTGAATTCACTGAATTTTATCTGATTTAGTGCTTAGTACGGATAAAGCAATTATAGTGGGCGACTTTAATATTCATGTAAACACCCACAATGACAGCCTTAAGACTGCATTCTATTCAGTATTAGACTCAATTGGCTTTTTGCAAAATGTTAACAAACCAACTCACTGTTTTAATCACACCCTTGATCTTGTACTGATCTATGGCATAGATGCTGAATATTTCACAGTATTCCCTCAGAACCCTGTTTTATCTGATCATTCTTTAGTAACATTTGAATTTACAATACTGAACTGCACAGCATCTGGGAAAAAATTAACTACTGTAGGTATTTGTCTGATAATGCTGTTACCAAATATAAGGAAGCTATTCCATCTTTATTATCTACGTTGCCATGTGCCAGTTTTACAGAGGGCAATGGCCTAAACTTTACTCCAGCAGATATAGACTATCTAGTTGATAGTTGATAGTACTGCTGCTTCATTACGCTCAACCCTTGACTCTGTTGCCCTTTGAAAAAGAAGGTCATTAATCAGAGGAAGCTAGATCCATGGTATGATTCACAAGAGCAAGGCAAGAACTGCCTATTACTCATCATTAATAGAGGAAAACAAGAACAACCCTAGGTTTCTTTTCAGCACTGTAGCCAGGCTGACAAAGAGCCATAGTAATGACTTTATGAGCTTCTTTAGCAACAAAATAGTAGATATTAGAGACAGAATTCATCTTATCCTGCCTACAACTGTTAATGATGTAGGTATGTCTAGAACAGCTTCTTTAGAAATGTCTGCCAGCCCTGATTTGTCGTTAGACTGTTTCTCTCCATAGATCTCGCTGAATTGACGTCAGTAGTTTATAAATCTAAATCATCAACATGTCTTTTGGATCCTATCCCGACCAGACTTCTTAAAGATATTTTGCCTTGGATTGGCACTAACATATTAGATCAGATAAATCTCTCTTGAGCAAACTATTGCACATGTAATGCAGCAGCTGTACCAGAAAAAAGAATTTCAATATGAAAAAGTGAAAAGTGTGGGTCAGTGTCCTGTTGGAAGGCTACAGAGCATTCAGGAGTCTGGATAGCCTGTGGAATGAAGGAGTTGTGGAACCTAGTTGTTCTACTTCTGATGCTGCGGTACCTCTTTCCAGAGGCCAGAAGCGAGAACAGTCTGTGATGTGGGTGTGAGCCTGAGACAGGCAGCGTTTGTGTCCAGTGTCCTGGACCGCAGGCAGAGAGGTCCCGATGATTTTCTCCGCTGTCCTCACCACCCTCTGGAGGCTTTTTCCAGTCCGCAGCTGTGCAGCTGCCGCACCACACAGAGATACAGTTTGTGAATACGCTCTCTATGGTACTTCTGTAGAAGGTGGTGAGGATGGGAGGGGGGAGGTGTGATCTCCTCATCCTGCGGAGGAAGTGTAGATACTGCTGTGCTCGTTTCACCAGAGACATGGTGAATCTGCAGAAGGAGAGAGCATGCTGGTTAGGGTGGAACAGGTGAGCACAGGACAAAAGAGTAAGTAAATCCACAGGATAATGATCACGAGGGAATAAATATAAATTAATTTAGCCTCCAGTACAACTGTGAGGAACCTCTGAGTTATTTTTGATCAGGATTTGTCCCTTAACTCACATATAAAACAAGTCTCTAGGACCGGCTTCTTTCACCTGCGCAATATAGTAAGATTAGGAACATTCTGTTGCAGAGTGATGCTGAAAAAATTAGTCCATGCATTTGTTACTTCTAGGCTGGACTACTGTAATTCCCTATTATCAGGATGTCCAGTTAACTCTCTCAAAAGCCTCCAGCTGATCCAAAATGCTGCAGCCAGAGTACTGACTGGAATTAGCAAGAGAGATCATATTACTCCTGTACTAACTTCTCTTCATTGGATTCCTGTAAAATCCAGAATTGATTTTAAAATCATTCTCCTTACATATAAGGCCCTCAATGGCCAGGCTCCTTCATATCTCAAAGAGCTGATAGTATCATATCATCCCAACAGATTGCTTCGTTCCCAGAATGCAGGTTTGCTTATGGTTCCCAAAATCTCTAAAAGTAGAATGGGAGGCCGAGCCTTTAGCTATCAGGCCCCTCTCCTGTGGAACCAACTGCCAGTTTGGGTTCGGGAAGCAGACACCCTCTCTAATTTTAAAACGAAGCTTAAAACCTTCTTGTTTGATAAAGCTTATAATTAGTTGTAGTTACAGTCCTAGTTATTTATTAAACTTATAGTTAGTCACAATTATCTCTATAGACACTGTTACAGTTAGGATATAGCCCTTAGTAGGGCTGGCTCAGGCAACTGAATCATCCCCTAGTTATGCTGCTATAGGCCTAGGCTGCTGGGGGACATCCCATGATCTACTGCGCACTTCTTCTTCTTTCTCTTTCTCTCCTCAGTCCCACTCTCAAATTTATTAGCCTTTATTACATGTCAGTAACTCTGTGTCCTCTCTGTCCCGTAGTCCTGTGTTTGTTTCTCTCTGGTCTCTCTTTCTCTGTACCTTACTGCAGGTACCTCTGGCTCCGGAGCTGCATGTCCTGTGGTCCTGGCTCCACCCACCTGCTGCTGTTTATTGTTTACAATGATCTATTTCTAACATGTTTAATGTTCCATTCTGCTACAGATAAATATTTGATTAATATTCTTTGCAAACTGTAATGTAAATAATTACCAGTCATGACAGCTTTTTGCCTCCGTGCTCTGTTTCATCATTCTAAACTGCTGAGCACACATTATCCAATAACTGTTCACTAACTGTAATGTAAATGCTGACCCACATTGTCTGTATTATGCTGCATGTCCTTCTCCCCCTCTCCTCCATTCCTAGCTGTCCTATCTTCCTCCTTTTCCTCCTTTCACCCAGCCCGGCCATCGGCAGGAGGGTCGCCCATCTGAGCCAGGTTCTGCTCAAGGTTTCTTCCTGTTAAAAGGGAGTTTTTTCTTGCCACTGTCGCCTTAAGTCAGGGGTGTCCAAACTTTTTGCAAAGGGGCCAGATTTGGTGTGTTAAAAATGTAGGGGCCAACCTTGGCGGACGTTCTTTACATATAACAGCAATTAATTTAAATACATTTCAGCGAGCCGTTCTGTGTTTCACATTTGCTTTTTTATTTTAATTTCAGCTATCTTAAGCATATGTTTTGGTTCATTTGAAACATGCATATCAAAATTCAATTGACATTGAAAATTGAAATTAAATATTCACTTAACTTCACTTTTTTTAACACTTTAATTAACTTTTTGTAACAGTTGAAGAGAAATAATTGTACTTTTGGGTGCAAATTACATTTGAAACATAAAAAATATCTCACCATGGCAGTTTAATATTTACAGAATTTTTAAACACAATAACAGAGAAATTGTTATATCAACAAGTGCAGGGCTCATTTAAAATATGACAGTAACTATAAATGTTGATTGGCACACTCTCTCTCACCTCTCTCTCTCGCTTGGCGACCGGGGACAGGACGCTGGTGGTGATGTCTTGCACTAGCGGTGTAGCCCCCCCGCTAGTGCGTACCTTACAGTCCAACCCTGCAGGCTTTCACTCCAGAATAATAAACAATAAACATAACCCCCCCCACTAGTGCGTACCTTACAGTCCGATTTTTCAGGTATTACTATTATATACAGTTAACTGCCCACCCACACATGCCATTCTGCTCACACCTCTGATTCAGACTTAGGTCAATGAAAAATGATGACTTGTCCGCATTAGTGTGATGGGTGAAACTGAGATCTGGAGTGCAGGACAAAGGCCAGGTCTGGCTCAATGGCAGTAGTATTGATGCGCAAGATGTCTTGTAAGTGAGAGTCCGATAGCCGTGTCCTCACATGGCTCTTATTTAAGTTCATAACCGAGAATGTCTTCTCACACAAATACGTCGACCCAAACAAGCTTAGCATTTTCTTACCAAATGCTCGAATCTCTGGAAACCTGTCCTTATTCAGCTGTCGGTAAAAGTTGGCGAGAGTAAGCTGCTGGTGCTGACCGCGGATCTCTGCGTCACACTGCAGCTCAATGACCTCCAGCTGCAAATGGTCTGGAACATCATCTGTGTCCACGGAGAAAGGTGAGGAAAAAAGAGTGATCTCCTTCTCGATTGCTGCAAAGTCCTGAAAGTGTTGTTTAAACTCTTCAGCCAGAGATGAAATATCTGACGCGCACCTCCTTGTTTGCACACTGACATCGCTCTGTGGGAATCTGGCCATGATTTCTTGCAGCGCTGGAAAGTGTGCAGTGTTGGGCTGGGTCGACGACAGGTGTCTTTCAAACAGTTGCAGCTTGATTCCAAAGGCTTTGACATGTGAATATAGTTGGCTTATGACTGCATCTGGTCCTTGGAGACTGGTGTTGAGGACATTAAGATGCTTTGTAATGTCAACTAGAAACCCCAAATCAGCCAGCCAAATAGGGTCACTTAGTTCTCCCATAGGTTGTCCTTTTTCAGCCAAAAACTCACCGATTTCTTGCCTAAGTGAGTAGAAGCGTGACAGTGCAGAACCCCGACTGAGCCATCTCACGTCATTGTGATAGACAACATCTCCATATTCCGCATGAATCTCGCTGAGAAACTGTTGGAACTGACGGTGGCATAGCGCTCTGGAGCGGATATAGTTAATTGACTTTATCACCGGTCCCATAACATGTTCAGATCGGAGATGTTTAGCACACAGAACTTGCTGATGAATGATGCAATGGAGTTTTACAGCTTTCCTCCTTCTTCACTTACTTTGTTACTTATTAGTGTTGCTAATCCGCTTTGTTTGCCAGTCATCGATGGCGTGCCATCCGTAATTATCCCAGAAATTTGATTCCACGGGAGTTTCATGTTATCCACGGCAGCACAAACAGAAGAGAATAAATCTGTTCCTCTTGTTTGGTTTTTCAGGCTCTGTAGGTCAAGTAGTTCTTCAGTAATATTCATTTCGTTGTCTACTCCTCTCAAAAAAATAAGTAACTGAGCAGTGTCAGAGGCGTCTGTGCTTTCGTGCATAAGCTAGTGAAAAAAGTCAAACTCCTTTCCTCTGACTCCCAATTGTCTTTTGATGTCAGATGACACTTCCTCAATCCTGCGCGCCACAGTGTTACGTGCCAGGCAGACTTTGGCAAACTCTTGCTGCTTCTCAGGACAGATATTTTTTACCATTGTCATCACACAGTCTTTGATAAATTCACCCTTGGTGAAAGGTTTGCAATGCTTTGCGATCAGCGCTGCTACCTCGTAACTAGCCTTTGTAGCATTCTCGCTTGACTCTCGAGCTTTTGTAAAATATTGCTGCTGTGAGATTAAGCTAGCTTCAAGATGTTTCAGTTTCTCGCTGCGTTCATTACCTGTGATCTTGTCATATGCGTCAGCATGTTTTGTTTGGTAATGTCGCTTCACATTGAACTCTTTAAAAACAGCCACTGTCTCTTTACAAATGAGGCAGACACAGTTGTTACGTATTTCAGTGAAGAAATAGTCCAATTTCCACCCATCCTTGAACCGTCGGCCCTCGCAGTCAACTTTCCTCCTTTTGTTAATTGTTAATTTGTTAATTTGCTGTTCCTATTTGAGCCTCTAGATGGCAGCACTTAGAACACGCAGGTAACAGCGCTGCTGCCCAATGTATTACGTAATTCTACACGTGGGCCAGGCGTTATTGATTTTATGACGGAGGCTGCGGGCCGGATGAAAATTGACCACGGGCCGCATTTGGCCCCCGGGCCGGACTTTGGACATGTCTGCCTTAAGTGCTTGCTCTGGGGTCAGGCTCTGGGTCTCTGTAATGCGCTTTGAGACAATTTTGATTTTGGAAGGAGCTATATAAATAAAATTGAATTTGAATTGAATTGAAAGAACAAACTTTGAAATCCATCAGTTTAGCTATTTCATTCTGACTGACAGAGCAAACAACTCTGCCAACCCTCCAGCCTCACTGTCAGTGTCAATACCAACCACAGAAGTAGAGATATCACACCTACACCACTATGAGCACAGCTGCACCCACACCTGAGGAACAATGAGCCACAGTGAGGACCAAAGGGAAGTGATTGTCATGTGTATTCACTGTATATGAGCAGGGGCTGATTCATAGCACTGTCTCCTCTTAGCTGCAGAAATCAGACTGGTCCTACATCCAGTCCTCCATGGAAAACCACCTCTCTCTGCTCCACAATGCTCACAGCTCCACAATGCTCACAGCATTGTGGAGCAGAGAGAGGTGGTTTTGGAGTAACATCTTGTTACTCCAAAACATGGCTAGGATTACAGCAGTGTGTGTTCCACCAGAGGATCCAAACACTACATTACCTTACCACCAACCTTAGAAGATTCACTGGATTTTTTCATACACTGTATTTGTAGTTTAGCCAATAAAATGACAGCATTATAGTTACACTTAGTCACATTTTATGTTAAAAAGTTTAATAAAAAATAGAATGATGGTTGAAGGCTGGAGATTAAATTTCTTTTGTTGATGCTGGAGAGTCAGTCTGAATCCAAACCTTCTGACACAGCAGATCAGATGTTAGGATAGTCAATTATACATGCCTGGACCCAAAAGCAGACAGGAGAGGTGGTATGCGGCTTAACCAGTTTATTGCCAGTTCTCAAAACAAAAGAAACAAAGAATAATTCAGGACAGTGGATGGACTCCTGGGCGGCGAGGCAGAGAGATGGCTGGAGCGGCGATGAATGGAACGGTGGAGGTTGAACTGAAAGAATCTGCAGAAGGAGAGAGCACGCTGGTTAGGGTGGAACAGGTGAGCACAGGACAAAAGAGTAAGTAAATCCACAGGATAATGATCACGAGGAAAAAAACTCAGAAACTAGTCACCATGAAGATGACGGTACAATCTGGCGAGAAGGGGCTGGAATGCCGAGCCTCTTATACTGATTGCGCCCATATTGTGCAGTCAGTCAGAGCTGGAGGAGGAAGAAGGAGGAGCCGCCCAGGAATCCATGAACTGAAACACACCCACCCATGCACACAGAGAGACAAAAAAGAAAAAAACAACACAACCCCAGAGGCAACAGAGCTGCCTCCTAACATCATACTACAGACAGATCACTACAGGAAGCTGTACAGGACATACCAAACCACCTGGAAAACTTTAGTATGAGTATTTAGTAAAAGGATAGGCCTGTTGTGGGTGACAGGGACCAGGAGAGTTGGATGTAAAGGAACAATCTAATAATAATACACCTCAGCCACCCGGAGGGGGAGTAGCTGCAGCCTCACCACCTCTACTTTTGGCCTCTGCTCAGGCTGAGGAGCAGCTGTGTCTGACGTGCATCAACAAACAGTGAAAACTTTCCTCAGTGCTCCTGAAAGTTTTTCACATTCTGCAGACTGTTCATGTATCTCATTTTCTTCTTTTTAATTGAAAAGTCATTTTGGGAGGTGTAGGGGTGTAATGGGGGCAATGCTCCAATCCCCCCCATTGATTGTTAGGATCAATATGTACCAATCAGTATTGATGACATCAACAGGAAGATGAGGACTGGTCATGGTTTAGAATAATGTTCCATGTATTATTCCATCCATGTTTTCAGTACAAGCAGATACACTGTAAAAAAATGTGACAACTAAAAGGATCACTGTAAAATTACAAACAGGAGATGCACTGTAAAAAATCTAGCATTGAATATCAGGAAATACACTGTAAAAGAATTTAATGGAGGCTGTGCACTGTGTAAAATAACAATAAAGGTGACACAGGATATATACAAAATTATAATTATAATTATAATAATTATGTTATGTCAGCATCTTACATTTTACATTCTATATTTTGTGAATATATTATTTTGTATTTTGGACAATTTATGTGTCCACCCCACCATGAGCCAAGGCATCAATATTTTGTTTAATATATACACTATGAATATGTTGAATAGCAATAAAAAGTCTAAGTCTATAAAAAATGATGGTCATAGATGAGCTCTGGACTAACTTACAACCAGGGGATGCACTGTAAAATATTACAACAGTGTAATGAACTTGTAAAAGATAACCAGCAGATGTAAAGTGGAAGTTAGGCTGCACTGTTAAAAACACAATAACCAGGGTGACAACGGGAAAAACATCACAAGGGAAAAGACGTCTGTGAATGTTCTCATTCATCCAGGTCATTGTTCTCTCTCAAATTGAATCGAAGGCAACTGGACTTGTATTTGTCTGGGAAGACGTTTAGCCTCTTATCCAAGGGGCTTCATCAGTTCGTGTGCATCGGTCTTACTAGTCCGCACTAGTCTGACCAAGAAAGTGGAGTAGGACCCAGGTATTTAACCTCTTGTGGGTGGGTCCACCAAAGTACCAGTGAAAGTACTGGTTTCACCTAACCATTGTTGTGGTCCCCAGTGAACGACAGTCGTCAGGCTCATGTGCCCCTGTTTGTATCTCGTGTGAACGACAGTCGTTAGGGTCAGGTGAGCCCCGGTGGTTGACGATCGTTGAGAGTCGTCTGAGGTTAAGTTGTTGACTCTCCTGGGTACATATGAAAGGGCTACATTGTAAATGGGGATAGGTGGTGTCGCAGACCCCTCCTCTGTTTAGTAATGGCTACTCCACTTTTAAATAGATGGCTTTGTTGACTCCTCTTTCAAACCATCTGTCCTCCCTGTCCAAGATTTTGACATTGCTGTCTTCAAAGGAGTGTGCCTTTTCCTTTAGATGGGAGTAGACAGCTGAGACTGGACCTCCTCAGTTTGCCCTTCTGTGTTGGGCCATGCGTTTGTTTAAAGGTTGTTTAGTTTCCCCAATATATAGGTCCTTGCATTCCTCACTGCATTTGACCGCATATATTAGGTTGCTTTTTGATTGTGTGGTGTCTTGTCCTTAGGGTGTACCAGTTTCTGTCTGAGAGTGTTGCTGGGTTTGAACATACAGGGAAAGGACTGTCAGAAATATGTGATGCAGTGTGAAAATGAAAAGGACCAATGACAACATAAGCAGTGAAAGTACACAAGTATTATCAGCAGCCAGAGGATTCACTGTAAAACATGAAAAACAGGATGAACACCAGGTATACACTGTAAAAATGACATGAAGTTGAAAAACTCTTTAAACATTTTAAAAATAAACTTCACAGCTTCTTGTTTTAGTCAAATTTCAGCTGCTAGTTTTCACTCTCATCTTTTCTGAGTTGACTTTTAAAATTAATTGAATTGAAGCTTAAACTCTTCAGAGTAGTCAGGAGCTTTCTAACTCTGTGAACCTCTGAAAGACAGTTTGACAAGTTTCTATCTTTGTTTGTTCTCAGATCTTTCAGATAAACTGTGGCAGCATTTTAGTTTGAACTGAATCAGCTCAGTTGTCCCAAGATTCAGAGAAAGACAAAACACTGATGTTCACAATGATGCTTTTGATGTGAAAGGACAAGATCATGATTAGAATCTTAAAAAGTAAAAGTCAGCAACATTTTTCTCCTGTAATAATTGTAGCTTCCATCTTTAAAGGACTGGAAGAGGAAGAAGTTTACAAGGAATCATTTAGAAGAGTTTAACAAATAAACTGCTTTAATACATGAATCTGAAAAGGTGTGTGTGAGTGAAAGAGACAGACATGTACAGACTGAACTATCTGTTGAGTGAGAGAGTTTCTCTAACAGAGGACTCTCTCTGCTACACTCTACACAGAGACACTGAGGAACCAGACAACCAGAGCTCAAACCCAGGATACAGAGGTTCAGTGAATGTGGTGATAAAGGTGTAGAGGTGGATCAGTGAGTCAGAGGAGACTCTGTAGAAGGACAGAGAACCAGCAGGACAGTCCACATACACTGCTACTCTGTCAGAGACAGAGGAAGATGATGAAGAGCAGGAGGAGGAGGAGACAGGTGTCTCTCTGTTATTGTGCAAAACAGAGTAACAACCATTACAGCAGATCAGACTCCAGGAGTGATCATTCTCTCCAAACATACAGTTTTCTCGGTCTCCTTTCCTTCTGATTCCTCTGTAACTCACTGATATATCAACTCCTCCTCTCCACTCGACCTCCCAGTAACAGCGACCAGTCAGACCATTACTACACAGCAGCTGAGGACACTGGTCAAATCTGTCTGAATGATCAGGATAAGACTGATGCTCCTCCACATGTGTCACCTCCCTGTTGTTGTCAGACAGTTTGAGATTTCTGTTTACTGTGTTTGTGTCAATGGTGAGTTCACAGAAATCTGATGGAGAGAAGAAGACACAACACAGCTGCAGTTATTGATCTATCCCCTGATCATTGATTGACACTTTGAAGATGGTTGAATGTGAGCTGCTTTGTTTTCAGGAGTCAAATGAAAACCACACTTACACTTCCTCAGACCTGGTTTCGAGCATCGGACTCCACCAGGCTCCACCCTGAAAGGAGGAGGATGGTCAGACAGGACCCGTTCTCTTTCAGCATGCAAACATGGACATTACATGGCTCTTATGCACATATGGTTTGATTCGGTTCATTCAGCAAAGAGACAAAGGACCTGGAGTCCTTATCTTGGAATTATATGGAGCAGGGAGGTGACATGGAGGAAAGATTTCATCATTTGTCTTCTCCATTTGATATCACTTTTGGTGTCAGACACAACAAAAGATCTCAGAATGACAAGATCAGGATCTCAGAGAGGTTCAGCTGATTATTGGTCATGGATATTTTATATGACAGAGACATGATCAGAGACCTGATTTCTAGGGATGCACCGAAATGAAAATTCTTGGCCAAGACCAAAAACCGAAAATGAGGAAACAAAGGCCGAAAACCAAAACACTGAAAGAAATTATTATGCCAATTATTAGTACCATTGCATTTATGGCTATGACTGTGTACTAACCTCACTAAAATTGCAAGACATTGCGATTACATAAATTAATATGAATGTTTCAAAGAATAAATCAATTTAAACAAAACTGTAAAATTAAATATGTTCTCTCATAAACATCTCATATAAGTCAAGTGCATTTTAAAATTTTCACCGTAGGCCTACAACACAATAGTGTATCAAAACAAAGATATACCATACCCATACCCATATGTTAACCGTCAGGACAAGTTCTTTGCAGATGCACCCACTATTGAAATTTCAACATTACATGTTTTGCAAATTGCTATCTGTGTGTCTTTCTCAGATTTACTGAAATACGTCCGCACCGCAGAACATGTTGGCCCTTTCAGACAAGTTCATACTGGCGCGGTTTTCGCTTGCGTCAGAACAGCATCCTGTTTCGGCCGTGTTGTTTCGGTGATAAAAGTCTTTTGGCCAGAAACCAAAAATGCACTTTTCAATGGCCGAATATTCAGTGCATCCCTACTGATTTCATTTCCTCCTCGGTCTGAGACACTGACAGATGAATGTCTCTGAGCAGTGTACAGTAGATGGTCTTATTATTGTTGGGATGTTATTATTAGTGTGTCAGCACTGAACAGGTATCTAAAGTCTTTGGGGTTGTTGTGGTGAAAGCACTCTGACTGCTCAAAGTGGCTCTGTTGGTTCAGGAGCAGTTCAACCAGCTGCAGCTCAAATGTTTCCACACTGGCTTTGTGCTGATGCAGCATGAAATCCAGTCTGAGAAAGTCCTGCTCAGGTCACAGAAAACAGCTGACCACACCTGATTTAATGATTGTCACATATTTTCTCTTAAATATGACACAGTGAGTCATGATAAGATACTGAAGTCAGAATTAGAAAAAACCCCTCTTTGTGTTGTTGTTGAATTCAAAGTACTTCTGTAGAGATCTGTCGTCAGCTGTGACACACTAAATGTTTCCAGCTCTTCCTCCTCTATCACACACTGTCTGTGGCTGCAGCAGGCCTCTCCATACCTGAGGGTGTCCAGTTTCCAGTGTGGATCGTCCAGTCCAGCAGACAGCAGCTTCACTCCTGAGTCTCCTGGATGGTTGTAGCTCAAGTCTAGCTCTCTCAGATGGGAGGGGTTGGAGCTCAGAGCTGAGGCCAGAGAAGCACAGTTTGTGATCAGACATCCTGACAGCCTGCAGACACACACAACATCACACAAGAACCCTCTGTCAACACCTGCTGGTCTATTTTGTTGTTGTATTTTGTTCATATTTTTGTTTTTGGTTCTGGTCCATTTTGGTTCAGGCTCAATGTATTTAAGGCAAATTCCTTAAGCATCATTTGTAGGATTAAAAAAAAAAACAACTGAAGCAAAAACAAGAGAAATGATGAATAACTGTCTGAGTCTCGAAAGTTCTGCTGAACTGTAGTAAAATTTATATTGAACAATCCTACACAAGTTTGCTGTTTATCCACTGATGCAAATCAGATATGAGCAAATCATCATCTAAACAGGTTGATGGATCCTGACCTGAGAGTCTCCAGGGTACAGTGTGGACTCTTCAGTCCAGCAGAGAGAAGCTTCACCCCTGAATCCTGTAGGTTATTCTTACTCAGGTCCAAGTGTCTCAGACTAGAGGACTAGGAGCTGAGAACTGAGGACAGAGCTTCACAGCTTCTCTCTGAGAGGTTACAGCTGCTCAGTCTAAAGAGGAAACAATGAAGAAAAAGTCAAATAACATTTGTGTTGAAAGGACAATCAAAGGAACAAAACTCTGTTTGTTCTGCAGCTCACAGCAAACTAACAGACCTGCATTTGAAAACTGGGCCAAACATAAAACACAGATTTCTTGAGTGAAGCAGAAATATCAGCTCTTTATCCACCTGCTAACCAATGAGGAGTTTCTACATTGATGATCATCTTTCATTGGTTCTGATTCAAATCCTTTGTTTTATTCTCAACAAGTTGGAGACATGACAGTTAAATATGACACAATCGGTAATAAACGAACATGCAGTCAAGGCCATAAGTAGACATTCAACTCAGAGCTCAGAGATGATGATAAGGAATTAAAGGAGAGAGGAATTTATTCTCCCTCCTGCTGAATAATAGAATAATAATAGCAGAGTCTTTATAAAATGATGAATAAATCCAACCATTTATACACTTACAGAGCTTTGTTAGAGGCTTTGACAACTGGCAGCAGCTTCAGAAGAGCCTCCTCTGAAGCAGAGTATTTCTTCAGGTCAAACACATCCAGATCTTTTTCTGATGACAGTAAGATGAAGACCAGAGCTGACCATTGAGCAGGAGACAGTTCATCTGTGGAGAGACGTCCTGAACTCAGGGACTGTTGGATCTGCTCCACTAGAGAACGATCATTCAGTTCATTCAGACAGTGGAACAGGTTGATGCTTTGCTCTGCAGAGGAGTCTCTTCAATCTTCTTCTTGATGTACTGGACTGTTTCTTGATTGGTCTGTGAGACACTTCCTGTCTGTGTCAGCAGACCTCGTAGGAGATTCTGATTGGTCTGCAGTGAAAGACCCAGGAGTAAGCGGAGGAACAAGTCCAGGTGTCCATTTGGACTCTGTAAGGCCTTGTCCACAGCCCTCTGGTAGAGCTGTGTTGGATAAAGTTTGTCTCTGTACAGTTTAGACCACAGGGAGGTTGATTGTTCTTCTGACAGCAGATTGACTCCAGAGATGATGAAGGTCAGATGGACATGAAGAGCAGTCAGAAACTCCTGAAGACTCAGATGGATGAAGCAGAACACCTTGTCCTGGTACAGCCCTCTCTCCTCTTTAAAGACCTGTGTGAACACTCCTGAGTACACTGAGGCTGCTCTGATATCGATGCCACACTCTGTCAGGTCTGATTCATAGAAGATCAGGTTTCCTTTCTGCAGATGCTCAAAAGCCAGTTTTCCCAGAGACTCAATCATCTTCCTGGTCTCTGGACTCCAGTGTGGATCTGTCTCAGCTCCGCCATCATATTTAACATTCTTCAGTTTGGACTGAACCACCAGGAAGTGGATATACATCTCAGTCAGGGTCTTGGGCAGCCCTCCTCCCTCTCTGGTTTTCAACACATCCTCCAGAACTGTAGCAGTGATCCAGCAGAAGACCGGGATGTGGCACATGATGTGGAGGCTTCGTGAAGTCTTGATGTGGGAGATGATCCTTCTGGCCTGCTCCTCCTCTCTGAACCTCTTCCTGAAGTACTCCTCCTTCTGTGGGTCAGTGAACCCTCTGACTTCTGTCACCATGTCAACACACTCAGGAGGGATCTGATTGGCTGCTGCAGGTCGTGTGGTTATCCAGAGGCGAGCAGAGGGAAGCAGTTTCCCCCTGATGAGGTTTGTCAGCAGCACATCCACTGAGGTGGACTCTGTAACATCAGTCAGGATCTCAGTGTTGTGGAAGTCCAGAGGAAGTCGACACTCATCCAGACCGTCAAAGATGAACAGAACCTGGACCTCTTCAAACCTGCAGAGTCCTGCTTCTTTGGTTTCAGGAAAGAAGTGATGAACAAGTTCCACCAAGCTGAACTTTTTCTCTTTCAGCACATTCAGCTCTCTGAACGTGAATGGAAATATGAAGTGTATGTCCTGGTTGGCTTTGTCTTCAGCCCAGTCCAGAGTGAACTTCTGTGTTAAGACTGTTTTCCCAATGCCAGCCACTCCCTTTGTCATCACTGTTCTGATTGGTCCATCTCTTCCATGTGAGGCTTTAAAGATGTCTTCTTGTCTGATGCTTGTTTCTGGTCTGGCTGGTTTCCTGGATGCTGTTTCAATCTGTCTGACCTCATGTCCATCATTGACCTCTCCAGTCCCTCCCTCTGTGATGTAGAGCTCTGTGTAGATCTGATTCAGAAGGGTTGGGTTTCCTGCTTTAGAGATTCCCTCAAACACACACTGGAACTTCTTCTTCAGAGTAGATTTAAGTTTACGTTTACAAACTGCAGCAACATGTCCTGAATGAACAAACAAGAAACAACATCAGTGACTGATTCATAAAGAAAACATGTTCATCCTCCTAAAGAACACACATGAACATATTTCCTCCATGTCTTGAGACGCTAGTAAATGTCCCATTTGTCCATCATGTTGAATCTTTAGAGAAATCCTCTTACTGCTGTGCAGACAGTCAGCCAGCTCCTCCTGCTTCATTCTCCTCAGGAAGTTCACTGTGATCTTCACAAAAGCCTCTCTGCTGCTCCTCCTCTGCTCTTCATCCTCACTATCCAACAGCTCCTCATCCTCCCTCTGACTCTCTGAGCATTCTGGGTAATCTGGACTCACAACCTTCTGGATCTTTTTCAGCTCCTTCTTCACAAAAGTGACAATGTTCTCCTCCAGCAGCTGGAACAGAAAACTTTATGAATGACACAATCAAAGTAAAACCATGGAGCCAAACATCAGATCCATGTTGGACACACTGACAATCCACTGCTCTAAAAAGTGCAGCATGGAGATTATTGTCAACACAACAGATGTCAAAGTAGTTGTTGTCCATGTACAGACCATAAATATGGAGTCCAGGTGTGTTTGATGCTGCTGGGCAGACTGAGCCCTGGGAACTTCTGAGCTCTCCTGGTCCACTCTGTGGAGGAATCATGAAGAATTAGCTCACACTAGTAGTTAGTATATAATACATAGTTTGCAGCATCTGTGAGCGTTTTATGCTTTGTACACAAACAACAGCTGCTTTTATGTTCAGTGGTGACTGTCCTGATTAAAGCAAACACTACTGTGCTGTAACATTCTCAATGAGAGGAAACAAACAATCAGTTCTGTACCTCATGACCTTGAGTCATCACTACTACAGGACACTAACACAAACACTGGAACTGGATAGGTGCTGAGTTACAGGGAGTTTTAGTTCTGATCTGAATGACACATATAAGAACATAAGAAGTGCTTTTCTTGAAAAGAGAAACATCAACTTTGCCACTAAAGCCTGTGTTTCAGCCTGATCATGTTCATATACTGTGTCATTCATGAAGCCTGGAGACAAAACACAATCACTTCATCTTTCATAGAAGACCAGTTATACAGGACAGCTGTCTGATACATTTTAAACTCAGCTGCAGCTCACTTCTTTGTAGCAGTGGGAGGCTGTCCTTTGAAATCAATGAGATGATCATTTGACCTGTCACTCTTCATGGACACACAGCTGGGCTCAGGTCCATGTTCAGGTCCAGGTCCAGCAGAGTCTGGTGTGTGCTGCTGCTCTGGCCTTCAACACAACACACACAGAGCTTTGAGTGTGAATAATGATGGTGCAGTGATGTGAGTGCTGAGCTCTGACATGGAGAAGAGTCATGGACAGTTAGAGATCCTCATCTCACCTCTGAGCTTTGGTCTGGATCTCATGGTCCCCACACAGACTGCTTTTAGGGGAGGGGCTCCCTCCTCTCTGTCCTCACACTGATTCATGATGCTGAATTCACATCCACATCAGCTCACACACACTTTCTACCTTCATCTGGAGAGAAAACACAAATAATTCATCTGCACATCAACTGAAATCATCCTCAGGTTCAGGTTCCTTTATTTGTACCTGTAGGTAGAATGATCAGATGATGATGTCCTTTAACACATATGCACAAAACCAACACAGCTGACTATAAATATGATGATAAAAGTAAAAGTGCTCAAGGCTCCACCAATCAGGATCAAAGAGAGAGAAGGGTGGTAAAAAGTAAAAAAAAAAAGTAAAAGGTAAAAACCTCTGGAATAAAACCAAGGTTAAGAGAAGTTGAGAAGTTGAAAAAGAGAGAGAAGTTAAACCCAATAAAAATATTTAAAACCCACATAATAAATAAATATGTAATTAATAAATAAATATGTAATAAATACATAAGTAAGTAAGTATGTGCAATGTATCACTGCAGCTTGTTCAACTCTGTGACAGCAGAAGGAACAAAGCTGTTTTTATATCACTGGGTTTTACATCTTGGGATGATAAACCTCCACCCGGAGGGAAGAAGCTGAAAGTGGCAGTGCAAAGGGTGGAGTCATCATTTAAAATGGAGGTAGCTGTCCTCTGTACCTGTCTGCTGTACAGGGACGCTGGACTTGGCTGGGACTCACCAAGCAGACGACTAGACCACTTAACTATTTGGTCTGAGGACTTCCTCTGTTTTAAAATTGTCTGACTGAACCATGACACTAAAGAAAATGATCAAATGGAGAAAACATGCTCATTATGGTTCAGTCAATGTGAAAATGTACAAGTTTCCTTAAACAGTGTAAACGTTGCTGAGACTTTTTACAAACCACTTCACAATTTTCTTCAATAGTCAATTTGCTGTCAGTGATAGTCCCAAGATATTTGTAAGACTGCACATACTCACTGGTCTGACCTTTAATTCCAGTGACTTGGTGCCTGTGGGGTTTCCTCCTAAAATCAATGAGCATATCTTTGGTTGTTGTAGCATTTAGCTGCAGGTAGGATTCCTCACACCACTGAACTAAATCATCAATGACTGGTCCATGGCTGCTCTCACCGTCCTGGAGGGGACTAACAATAACTGAGTCATCAGCACTTTATGATGCTTCTGCTGTCATGTCTGCTCTGACACGTTTGTGTATAAAATGAACAACAGTGGTGACAACACACACCCTTGAGGAGAAACAGTGGAAGAACACCTCTGGTCAGACAATGTACTGTTGACCCTCACTCTCTGTGTCCTGTTGGTTAAAACATCCAGAATCTAACCCACCAGATTATTATTTAAATCAAACGCTTGTAGGAGCCTTTCAATTCAAATGAGGTTGGATTGTATTAAAAGCAGAAGAGAAGTCCACAAATAAAGGCCTGGCGTGTGTCCCATTAAAATCCAGATGTTTAAAAAGCATGTTGAGCAGAGTCACTGTAGCATCCTCCTCTCCTCTGTGAGGCCTGTATGCAAACTGCAGAGGATCCAGTGCATGTTCAGTTTGCTTCAGGACCTCAGATCTGACCAGTTTCTCAATGGTTTTCATTCAAATTGAAGTCAGGGCGACTGCTCTAACATCATTCAGTGTTTTGGGACAGCAACCACAGCATCTTTCCAGAGCTTAGGGACATGTTAATAATTCAGAGCATTATCCAGCTCTGTGTCTGAGTTCCAACCATCTAAAAAGACACCAGTACTGAGCTCTGTGCTCTGAAGGCCTGCAGTAGTTTTCATGCTTGCCCAGACTGAACCAAGTTTGTTTGCTGCCATCTTGTTTTTCAGCTCTGGTTTGTAATCCTGCTTTGACTGATTTGGTAAATCATGGTTTGTTTTTAGGAAATATTTTAACAGGCTTACAGGGAATTATCATATCCCTGCAAAAGACCATATATGAGCATGTTATGTCCACCAATGAGTCCAAATCATCCCCACAGGACTGTGTGAAAACGTGCAGTTAAAACGTCCCTGGAGACAGAGCACCGACTCATCTGTCCAGACCTTTATGTCCCTGATCTTTTCTTCTCCTCTTTAAAACTGTTTTATATGTGGGCAGCAAATACACACAGCTGTGATCAGAGGAGCCCAAAGGAGGGAGAGGAAGAGCTTTATAGACCCCCTGTATCAACCCATAGCACAGGTCCAGTGTCTTTTTCCGCCTGGTTGGACAGGAGACATATTGATAAAAGTGTCTTATTCAGAGTCACGTGGTTAAAATCCTTCCATATCTTTCACACACGATTCAGAGACGACCATTTCCATTCACTGACACACAGATGGACTGAGATCCACTGATTTTATCTGACAATCTGTTTGTCTGCAGTGTTTCTGTAGAAAATGACTTGATGAAACAAGCTGCAGGTGATTATTCCACTCAAAACAACTGAGACTCAGTTCATTTCTTCTCAATATTATTTCAGGGGCCCTTTTAGTTGGGGGCCCTGGCACTTCCTGCCTTTTCTAATAGTAAAGTCTGAACTAAAAGAAGCAGCAACAACAAACCAAAACCAAACCAAACAGCAGAGACACAGATAGACATCAATAAAAACAGCAAATATGTCCTCACAGACAGTTTTTCTGTTTGTACTGTGACCAGCCACAGAGATATAATCACCTATCAGAGCCGCTGAGATGCTTTATTGTGAGAGTATTTATGGATTTGGGTCTTTATCATCTAATTCATCAGGTAGAGTTTGTCCTGATAGGACCAGGAGGCCTCTGACTCTGTGGATGGAGTGTTAACTGTCTCTCTGAAAATCACATAGAGGCTGAAAAACCCTGTCAGCCCCTCTGAGCTCAGTCCCTTAGAGTTCATCTAATGACAGAGAAAGTCAGAGCTGTTCTCCAGCCGCTGTCCGGCCGAACTCAGACCGCCTTTAGCGGCTCAGACTGCGGGAGAGCAGCGGCTCAGGTCCGCCTCCTCCACAGGCTGATTCAGGCAGGAAAAGCTGCCTTCAGTCAGCAGTAAGTGGAGCCACAGACTAACAAAGGCTCCGTGTTCAGCTACTGACCATCAGCTCACTCTGCTTCTACACTGACTCCACCGCTTCTACCGCAAATATCCACACAACATGGAGGATAATGAATGAATGAAGAGACACAAACCGCTGCGTCTCTAACGGACCTCTTCCTGCCACTTTACAACTCAGAGTCTACTCAACTAAGCACCTCAACGCAGTTAAAAAAAAAAAATACAAAAACACAACAACATCCAAAAACTCGGACATCAGTTAATTCAGGTAACTATAGGAAGTGTTGACGAGTAAAACATTCAAAGTGCGGACATTTACCTTCAGACAGAGAAAATCATCTGCGCCACAAACTTCAGTCAAAGTGAAAGTAAACTTTTCGCAACCGTGGAGTACAGTGATGGGATTTCGGACTCTTTTAAGAGAGCAGGTTCTTATGGCTCGGCTCACTAAGAAGAGCATCTCTTCGCTCGCAAGTGACTCACCAGATTTATTTGTTGCTTAAATTAATTAACGTATGTTAAATACTGTGTAAAATTAATTACCAATGTGCAAAACATACATTATATCAAGTGTTTATTATTTATATGGCTTGGCTAAACATTGATTATTATAGGAAATATGCTGTAAAAGAATTTAATGGAGGCTGTGCACTGTGTAAAATGGCAACAAAAGGTGACACAGGATATATCCAATAAAAAATGATGGTCATAGATGAGCTCTGGATGAACTTACAACCAGGGGATGCACTGTAAAATATTACAACAGTGTTATGAACATGTAAAAAATAAAAAGCAGCAGATGTATTGTAAAGTGGAAGTTAGGCTGCACTGTTAAAAACACAACAACCAGGGTGACAACGTGGAAAACATCACAAGGGAAAGGACTGTCAGAAATATGTGATGCACTGTGAAAATGAAAATGACCAGTGACAACATCAGCAGTAACAGTACACAAGTATTATCAGCAGCCAGAAGATTCACTGTAAAACATGAAAAACAGGGTGAAAACCAGGTATACACTGTAAAATGACAGCTAAAAAGTTTCTATCTTTGTTTTTTCTCAGATCTTTCAGATAAACTGCAAGCAGTGTGTGTGTGTGTGTGTGTGTGTGTGTGTGTGTGTGTGTGTGTGTCCTTTGATGCCTTTGATGTATCAACATTCTACAGCCTGATGTCACAGGCTGCAGTAAGTGGACACACAGCCAGAGACAAGTTCAGAAGTCAAACAGGAGCAGAAACAGTTGGACTGGACAGGACTTGCTCATGATTTAGGAAGAAAGAAGCACTCAGATATTTCTGCACAATTACTGACAAGGAAGGGAGGAGCTACTGCTGTTACAAGGACAAGAGGAAACTACAGGAAAGTCCAGATCACCTCCAAGGTTTTCAGTAGTAGTTTTTTAGTTGTCATTGTTTCAGTTCAGTGGGATGTTTGTTAAATTGGCATGATGTCTAATCACACAAGAACTTCAGCATAAAAGGTTTCAGAACATGTTCGGGTTTATTTATGCTGATTGTATCTGTGGGATTTTCCTATTGACAACTTAGGTTTCCATTTTTTGGTTCAAAGCATTATGGTTTGTGTTAAAGGAAAGGTGCCTATTTTTTCAAGTTTGTCTTTTAAACTTCAAATGTTCAAAAACATTCACATGCTTTTATGTAAATTGAAATCATTTGTGGTTGTTGCTTTGGATCCTCCTAAATGATGGAGCATAAAATCCACAGTCCATGTCCTGTGTAAAAGGGACTTCCAAAGTTCAAAAGAAGCAAACATGAGGCTTCAGCAGTCTGACCTATATAGGTGAAACAGGCGTCCTCCAAGTCTTTTTGTCATTTATGTTGAAGATCAACCACCAGTGCTTTGCATGTGGAACAGTAGTTTGCCTGCAGCCACAGATCCAGACTCTGCAGTTAGTAACATACATTAATGGGATATGAATGTGTACAGATGGAGAGGGAGAGGGAGGAGAGAGGAAATCAGTGCATCATGTGAAGTCTTCCAGCAGTGTAGACCTATAGCAGCATAACTAGTGGCTCATTCAGGAAAGCCTTACTCAGCTCTGACTATAAGGTTCATCAAAAGGGAAAGTTTGAAGCCTCCTCTTAAACATGGAGAGGGCGTCTGCCTCCAAGACCCAAACTAGTAGATGGTTCCACAGTAGAGGAGCCTGATATCTGAGGGCTCTGCCTCCCATTCTCTCTATTGGAGACTTTAGGAACCACAAGTAAACCTGCATTCTGGGAACACAATGTTCCAGGGTAGTAGGGGATGGCTGCACTGCTGCTGTGACCCGGCTTGGTAACACAGCCGGCCATTGCCAACTCTTAACATTCTCCTCTCCTTAGCTGTGTCTTCAGTAGCTAAACTTGTGTATCTATGCTGAAGATTAGAGAAAGCTCTGTTCTAAAACGTCTCTCTGTTTTCAGCTCTCAGGACTTTTGCAGCTTCTACCTCAGTCTCTACAGTTTGGAGTTTAGTCTCACTCCTGTGCTCTTGTTTGTACTTTGGGATATCAGCCTTATGTCACTGTTTACTGATCAGTTACAGCCATATCAGAGCTGTGTTATGTTACTGATAATGCAAACCAAACTTTTCCTGCTTAACTGGGGAAAAGTTAATACAAAGAACACTGAAATATCACATTCAGTGTGCAGCTCACACTGTTGGTGGTTGGGGTTCGATAAAAAAATTTAAAAATTGAAATTCTTAAAACAAGAATCGGCTGCACAAAAAAACATCGGGTTCCCCTTTGGATCCCCAAAAAAGGGACAAAAAAAGCTGCCCTGGGGTGGGATTAAAAGGGGTATACCCGGCAATTACTGCACCCCCAAAAATTCCCACCACCTATGGTTTCCAAAATAACTCCTTTTGAAAAAAAGGTCAATTTTTGTAAGGTTTAAAAGACCCCAAATTGGGGGAGACTTGGGGAGAGGGGAGAGGGCAAAAAACTTTTTCTTCCAAAACAGGGGATAAATGTGATGAGTGAAACTTTCCCCAGAGATTCCCCCCCAAAAACCCCGGTTTTTGTTTTTTAAGGGTTTTTTAAGCCAAAAACAGTAAAGAATTAACCTGCAACCTTTGGAAAAAGGGCCCGGTTTTTTAAAAAATGCCCCTTTTAAAAGTGATTCCCTTTGACCGAGGGGGAATTTTTTATAAATCCTTTAGTTTGGAAAACCCTAAGGAGCGGGCCCCTTTAAAGGGGTTTTTTTAACCCTTAAAAACGTTCCTCGGGGGTCTGTTAAATGAAACCTTTTAACGGGCCCTGACATTCTTGGGGGAAAAAACTTTTCCAGGACCCCTTTTACAAATTTTAGAACATTTTTGGGACCCTGGGTGAAACCTAAACTGGATCTTGGGCAATTTTTGTAAAACAATTTTTTTAAAAATTTTAAAAATAAACATTATAAAAAAATTTAAAAAAATTTTCTTTTTTAAAAATATCCAAATTTTTTGGGGTTTTTGGGTAAATTTAAAAAACTTTTAAATTTTTCTTTAAAAGGCAAAAATTAAAAAAAGATTTGCAGGGGGTCTAAACAAAAGGGTACCTCTGGGATTTTCCCTGGGGTTTAAATTCTTTGGCTCCCCAGGGGGTAAAAGGGCCCGTTTTGGCGGGAAAATGCTAAATGTCGAAAAGCCACAACGGTACTACCAAAATCCCAACTAACCAAAGGTGAGTTTTTTCCTGAGGGGGATCCTTTTGTGCCAGAACAATCGCTTTTATTTAAATAGGGAAAGGGATGGATTCTTCCTTGGTTTTTTAAAAAAATTTCATAAAAAAGAAAACCCTCCCCATGTCCTTAAGACTGAGCTAGGGTATCTTTTCCCAAAAGAAGGGGGCCCTGTTTTTTTCTTTTTACAACAATTTTTAATGTGAGAATTTTGAGAGACTGGTTGGGGGGGTTTGAAAAACACCCTGCAAAGTTTGGGAAAGGGGATGGAAAGAAAAATAATTAAATTAAAAAGGGATTTTTAAATTTTTTCATTTTGTAAAAAATTTTAATTTTAGTACTTTTTCATCGAGAGTTTTCCCCGGGGGGGCCTCTTTTAAAGCAGTTTTTTAAACGATTTTTCTTTTAAAAAGCTTGGACACTGTATGCCACCAGTTTTTTAGGGGGGGAAAAAAGGGAGTTTTTTTTTGGCAAAGTTTTTTTGCTGTTACTTTTTGAAAAAACCCCAATATGAGTTTTTTTAAAACTTTTAAACAATTTTTTTTCAGGAAAATTCTTGAAATCCTTTTCCTTTGTGGCTTTTTAATAATTAAAAGCCCTTGCAGGTAGTTTTGCTTTCTACTCTACCTGGATTTGACCGGGAAAAAACCAAACTTTGGGGCTTTTGCTTAAAAAAAAGTTTTAAAGTTTTTTTCCCTGGAACAGTTATTTTTGTATTCATTTTTTTTTGAATAACTTTAAAAACCCTAAATTGTTTTAAAATAAAAACCCCACAATAATCTTAAAACTTTAAAATTCAGGCAATTAAAAGCCAAAGGAGAAACTTTTCTTTTCGGGCTGTTGGTATAAAATTTGAAATTCCTCATGTCACTTAAATTTTTCATTTAAATTATATATCTTAATTTGAAATGTTGTGCAAAAGAATTACTTTGGAAAGGTTTTTTTAACGAGAAAAACTGGCGAACATGGATTAGTTTCTTTGGGCTCTTATCAATCTGTGAAAACCCCAGGATAAACGGATACAGTTTGTATTTTTAAAGGGAAGATTTTTCCCAATCAGGCATTTAACACAGCCCCAATCACCTTTTAGGCCCCTAATAACACATGTTCACAGTAAAGGGAAACAAAAAAATAAAAAAAGAACAAGATAAAATAAAAAACAATTATGAAAAAATTAAACAAAAATCTTTCAAAAATTTAAAGGGTTTTTGGGGAAATTTTAAGTCCATAGCTTCGGGAATTAAAAGTTTGAAGGTCCCTGGAACCCAAATCTTCCAGTCTTCATTTTTAATTTTTAAAAACAGACAAGGGGAAGGATAACCGGATGGTTTCTAAAAATAAATCCCCTTTTTCCAAAAAGGCCAAAAAAGGGTCACCAACCCAACCCACTAAATAAATTTAGTTTCTTTGCCTTATTAGAGGAAAATTTTTTGCTTACGTAAATCAAGTCTATTCTTAAATCAGAAAAAAGTGACTCTATATCCCGAAAAAAAACAAAAAAAATGGAAAACTCCAAACTGAGAGACGGGGTTTAAGCTGCAAAAAAGTCCGACTAAAAAAGGGGAATTTTTAGAAAAACTTTTTTAATCTTAATAGATCCCAAAGTTTATAAAAGACAAGTAGGAGGAGTGTTAGAGGGGAATTAAGAGAGTGCAGTTATAAAATTTGTTTCCAGTGAAATTCTTTTTTTAAAAGTCTCATAAGAATCGGAGCCCTCGTACAGGCCCCTGGGGGAACCTTCTTTTTGGGTCTTGGGGGCCCCCCTTTTCCCATGTTTAAGGGAAAAGGGTTAAATTTTTTTGTAATTTATGGGCTGGTCTTTTGGAAGATTTTGCTGTATGGGGTTGTTAAAACTTCTTTACGATTTTTTCTTCCCTTCCATTTTTTTCCATATTTTAAAATTGTCCTGCTTGGCTTCCTTTCCCTGGTTGTCTTTCTGTCTCTGCATTATTCCCAAAAAGTGAGAGTCTGGACTGTTTTTGGAAACTCTTACTGAAAGCACTTTTTAAACTTAACAAAAATGTAAAAAAAATTTGGAAACGTCTTTTAACATTAATTCAGACTTAAGCCCAAAAATTTTGTTCTTTTAATTTGGGGGTTTTTAAGGCAGGGACTGTATTTTCCTATATTTGGGGAGGATAAAAACCCAAAAGTTTTAAATTAAAAAAAAGATGGTTTGGTTTTAATTTAAAAGAAAATTTTTAAAATGGATTTTTCCCTTTAAACCCTTTAAGTTTGAGAAAAAAGGGGAAACTGGTAAGAAAGAAAATTCACAATCAATGAAAAATTTAAACAAACAGACAAATTTTGGGGCTAAGCTTTTATTAGACACATCCCAAATTTTTAAAAACACCCGAACGAAAAAAAAACAATAAAAAGGTTTACTTTAAAAAACCTTAAAAGTGTTTGGGACTCTTTTTTCCCCGTCCAACCCCAACCGGGAGTTTTCCTTTCAAATGGAGAAATTCTAGTCTTCCCCAAATCATGAAAGTCCCAAATAAACTTTTCTGTTTTTTCTTCAATTTCTCCTTTTCCTAAACCTGTATCGGGCTGGGGATTTAAAACTCAAAACAAAAAGGACAAAACAAAACAGTTCTTTTTTCTTTTTCCCCTTTTTAAAATTTTTAAAATTTCTAAAAAACACATTGTTTTTTAATTAAAAACATCATAACTGAACCAACTTTAAAAAAACAAAAACTAAATTTCCAACTTTAAAAAAATAATTACCAAAGCCCTCAGGACCTTAGCGGGTTTAATTTTCCAAAAGGGACAGAGCACTGAACCTTTAAAAATGTACTAACACAAAAAATTTCCCCTACAAAAACTGAAAAAAGGTTTTAAAAGGTTACTTGGGTTTATTTTATAAGACTACGGGGAAAATTGTCCCAGGCATTAATTTTTTGGGGTTTCTTCCCTGTTTAGGATTTTTTTAACTTTCCCTGGGTTGAATTTTTCGGGGCTGAGACCCCAAAGAACTTTTAAAGGCGGGTAAGGGCAAATCAAAAGATTTTTAAATGTGATATTTTTCTTTTCTCCTTACACCATACCCCAAAATGATTTCAACTTGTTTCCCCCCTTGTTTACTCCATTATTTAGAGCAAGACCCCCGGATTGAGCTCTGCCCTTAGCTCCTTGTGGGCTTTAGCTTTTCAATTTTAAGGGCCCATTTCTTCTGTTTAGTGCTGTATTTTATGCAAATTTTGATAAACCACAAAATTAATAAACGGTTTAAAATTAATAGTTTTGGGAAATAACCTCAAAAACAACCTATTTTTTTAAGAATTTAAAGGTAGCCCCGGGGCGGAAATAGTTTTGGTTTAACATTGATTAAAACCCCCCAGCTTTTGAACCCGAAAAGGTTTTTTAACTGGGGGAAATCTTTTCGAAATTTTTTCTCGCACGATTTCTTTTTAAATTGTCAAAAACATTTTCTTTAAAACAGAAAAAAGGGAAGTAATTCTGGGACCTTCTCGTTTTCTCAGTGCGGGTCAGCGTGTTTGGGTTTTAAAAATAAAGGGAAAAAAAAAGTTTTTTTTTTTATCCGAAGTTTTTATGGGAAACACAAACAAACACAATCAACAAAAAAGGGGGGATAATTTTCAAATCTTGTTCCATCCCAGGAAATGGTGGAAATTTAAAAACCCAACTGACTTAAAAAATTGTTTTTAAAAAAACAAAAATTATTTGGAGTAGAAAAAAAGTGGTAAAAGTTAATTAAGCTTATTTTGTCTGCATTTTAGTCCACAGGCTTTTAATTGATTTTTTCCCCAAAATTAAAGCCCTCACACTTTTAAGCAGGATAAGGAATAAAGGTTTTGGGACATGATACCCAAGTCTGGTGTTTTTAATTTTTACTTTTTTTATTTCCTTATACTTGTTGTAAACTTGATCTAAGCCCCTGCACAATGGAAAGGCTCCTTTAAAATAAGTAACTTTTTTAAAGCCATTTAAAAGCGGCACAAGTATTCGGAATTTGTGGCGTGTGTTGAAAAATTCAATTGTTTTCCAAAAATTTGTCCGATTTTAATATTTTTAAATAACCCAAAAATGCAAAGTAATAGTTACAGGTATTAGATGAAGTTTTCCCAAAACATAGATTGTAGTTGTAAAAAAAAATTTTTAATGTTTTTTTTTGAAATGTGACAAATTCTTCTTAAACCAAAAGTTGTTTAAAGAAATTGAGAAGAAGAAGTTTGAAAGGGTTCCCCCACAGTTCGGTTAAAAAATTTTTTACTACTGATAAACCCACAGAACTTTAACCCCCCAAGTTTTGACCCTGGGTCCGGGTTCCCCGTGGTGGTCTTGTCTGGTCCACCACATGATAAATGGATTCCCCCATTTTGTGAAATTGGGAAAACACAAAAAAAAAAAAAGAAAAAAGGAAAAAAAGAAAAGTCCAAAAGCGGACCAAACCCAAACCTCTCCAGGCCCCTAAAGAAAAAATGCCCATCTTTAGAAAGGGTTAATTTAAAGTTCCCCAACAAACCCCAAAAGTGTAAAATTTGGTGATTAGATTTTGGTAAAATGGGGAAAAAAATAACCCTGTATTTTTCACGGAATTTTTCCCCAGCAAAAGATTAAACTTAGAAGTTTTTTGGGAAAACGATTTAAAATGGGGGAAAAAAAAAGAATTGGGATCAGCCAACTTGGATCCAGTTAACGGCCCCAATTAAAAGGGCCAAAAAATCAATTTATCCAAAAAATTTAGTTGGATTTAAAATTTGTATATGCGAAAGGGGCAACTTAAGGGACCAGAGTGTTTTTAAATTTCTGATTGGAAATCCGATGGTTTTTTTGTTTACATATTCCCAAAAACCCTGATTATTATACGGCTTCTTTTGTGGAAATCCCCGTGTTTGGGGGCCCCCCTCTTTTAAACTTTTGGGAGCGAAGGGATCCCAGGCCACCCCAACACCTTCTCCCTAACGTAAATTGTTTCATCTTGGGACCTCCCGCGAAAGAAGAAAATGGGCCCCTTTTGTAAAAAAAAAAGAATGAAGATTATTGTCAGCCCTCACCCAGCTGATTTCTTTATTTTAAAAACATTAAAATAGTTATTACCACAGATTGGACAAGCCCGGCCATGGTTCCCATACAAATTTCAACTTTATCTCTCTCCCCCTCTTGGCCTTACCAGCACCAGAGGGGGGTTTTAATTGGGATACATTGAACAAATAGGCTGGGGGTGTGTTGGGTTCAAAGAAAGAGAAAGAGGTTAAACAGTTCCTGGACTTTGGGTTATAAAATTTTGGGAGCTTGATTAGTGCTCTTTGGGAGCTCCCTGTTTGGGGGGGAAAAAAGCCCCATGAACTTAAACTTCGGGAAACTTCAAGAAAAAAGAAAAAGTGATGGAGAAAAAAAGAATGCTCTAGCCTAAAATCTAAATATCCTACATCTTTAGCCAACTCCCACTTAAAACATTATTTGTACCCCAAAAGCTAATAATGTTTTTTTCCTCTGGTTTTCCAGGCCCGGGGTAGAATGTAAATTTGGGGAAAATCACTCCAAAATTCAACTGGGGATAAAAAAACAAAAACAGAGATTAAATTCATTTGACCTTTCTGGATTTGGGTGTGTTCTCCCCTTTAAATTCCGGTTTGAATTTATTCTCCTTAATAAATGTACATTAAATTTTAAACTTAATTTAAGGAAAATGAAAGAAAAGAAAAACAGATAAAGAAAAAAGGTCGAAAAATAAAAATCATCCAAGCATTTTAACTTTTGTTATTTTTTTTGTTTTTTCTGTCATTAACTGAATTGAATGTTTTACCTCTTTAAATTCAGTTTGGCTCAAAACGACAAATTTATTAAATTTAAATTTTTTCAAGGGGGAAATACTTTTCTAAAACTTTGGACTTTAATTTTTCATCTTGTACATAAGTAAAATTTTAAAAAAAAAAAAAAAATTTTTTTTTTATTTAAAAAGAAAAAAATTTAAAAAAGGACTTAAAAAAGTCGGGTAAATATTTCCCATTGTTTTTTTTTAAGGGTTTTTAAAAATAAAATTGGTTAAAAATGTTCTTTAAAATAAACAGATGAAAATTTAAAAACGTAAAAAGTAAAAACCCCAAATTATACAAAGTCTAACAGCAAAAATCATTTTTTTTTTTTTTAAAATTAGAAAATAAATTTGAAAAAAGGATTGGGAAAAAAACATTACTTTTAAATACTAAAGGGAAAATACAAAAAGGGGGAGGTAAAGGCTCAAAAACGTAACTTCCCCTTAACGTGGAAAGGGCTAACTTCTATCATTTTACAAAAAAGGGGGGAAAAACAATACACTTTTTTAGAAAGTGGAAAATGGTTTGAAGGGGGGGAAAAAATCTAAAACAAAAAGGAGGGGTGAAACCAAACCGAACAAAACCCACTACGCCTAGGGACAAGTCGGGAGGTCTTGGGGAGCGAAAGGCGGGGGGCTCGGGCCCCGGACAACGGGCCCCTTTGATTTTTTTGGGGTTCCCGGGGGGTCTCCCTCCCCCCGCATACAGCAGCCTGTTACAAAATGGACACGGGAGAAAGTCAGCCCAGGTCAAACTAGTTGACTTAAAGTCCTCTCAGACTGCTGCAAATTTTGGGGTTTCCCCGAAGCTCTGAAAACAGGGGCAGAGGGCGACAACCCCCACATATTTAACAGTGTGATGCTGCTCAGGCGACAGATGAGACTGATGTGGTTTACCCCCCGGCAAACAATGACCTACAGCCCACCCAAAAAGCCCCATTCAAAGCCCCCAAAAGGAAATCACTTTGCCTCCAGCACACCCTCCACTCCACCTTCCACCATCCCCTCATCAACATACAACCCCCCCCTGGTCTCTGAACAGCAGCCAAAATCAAACTTACTTTTCCAGCAAAAAAGCAAACTGAGGCCCAACCAATCCCCGCTCCCCGTTTCAGCGCCAGGAAAAAAACAGGGGGACAGCGTCCGGAAAACCAGAGAAAACTAAGACAGGGTTTCTGCTTTAACAGGGGGACAGAGGCCCAATGGACTTTACAAAACCACATCTCAGCAATTTGGGGGATTAGTGAGGGCGATGTTAACACGGGACGGGCCCAAGTTAAACTGACGGATGTCACCCCTGGAGGTGGGAGGCGCCGTCTGTAACTTTTTACTATCAATATCTCCACTGACTCCCTTCAAACTAATCAAAAAACTCTTTCATGTAGTAAAAAAGGGGAAAAATCTTTTTTTTCCAAAAAATCCCCCCCAATTCACTTCATGTGACCATTTTTCAAATTCTCAAACTAGAAACAAATTTGAAATCAAAGGAAAATAATGCCCAAAAAAAAAGTCCATTTCTACCAACCTTTGTCTTTTTTTGAGGTCAAAACTGGGATTGTATTAGTGTAGAACTTGAGGGGTTGATGATTAATAATTATTTTGTTTTTTTCAACAATCAAAAAACTATTTACGTTTTACCACTTCTCGTGATTTTTGGGTTTCCTTCAACCCCAAAAACATTTTTTTGAAACCCAGGAATCACTGGGGTTAAAAAATTATCTCATTTAAAAACATTAGGTAAAAAGCACTAAATCAAACTAAAGAAATCTTAAAATTGTTACAAAAAGCACAAGCCCCCAAAAACTGGGACCCCTTTTACCCAGACAGTAAAAAAAAGGGAGTCTCACCCTGTTGGTGCGGTTCATCTGGCCCTGGGGGATCTCTCCTCCAGTAGCTTGGTCACAGAGGTAGAAGGCAGATCACACATCGGGGAAGCATTAACCAGAGGTAGGAGACTTTAATCCCCAACTTTTTACTCAACCTCAATAAATTTTTTTCCCCCTTCAACCTCTGGCTACTGATTTTTCCCCTTCAAGAAAAACTTTTCTTTTGTGGGGAAATGCCCCTTTTTTTTTTCCCTTTCTAATTTTATCTGTTATTTCTTTATTCTTTTCTTAATGTCCATTAAAACTTGACATACAAAAACAACAAAAAAAAAAAGTCATCACTTTACACGGGAATAAAATAATGTGTGGGTTCATCTACAGAAAAACCCCGGCTCAAATAAATTGTATCTTTAAAAGCAAAATTTACAAAAGGGGGAAATGAATAAAACCTGTGCAATATAAAGATCTGATTTTTCCCTAAGAATTTAAACAACTAACACTGAATGTTTTTGCTTTAAAACAGGTTGACAGCGGGGCGGGGGTTACTTCTTTAAAAGAATTTAATTCAAAAAAAAGAAATGAATTTTTGCTTTGATTGGGGGTTGAATGTTTTTTTTTGCTTTGCATCAAAACTTTGATTTCACAAAACATAAAAAAAGAAAAAGGGGTTGGAATTTTGTATAAAAAAAACAAGGGTTTGACTTTTTCAAAAAAAGGATGTGAGCTTCTGTAACCAACAGATTGTGGAGGATACTTTTGTTCCTTTCTCGTGAATTCCAGAAACCAAGATCAGGCACATTAAATTTTACAGCACAGTGACTGAAACCCAAAAAAAACTAAATACCCCGGTTCCCCCGGTGTTTATCCTGCAAAAAAAGATAAGGGGATCATGGCTGGATAAATCATCCCCGGGCAGGGGGGGAAAAAATGATTTTGGGCCCCCCCTGAGTCCTCTTCCCTCCTTTTTGTCCTACAAACTAGTGATCTTATGAGGGAAAATAAAAACCCCAGGTTTGATGTGTTTTATTTTAAAGATCATTACAAAAGAGAGAGATGATAGAGGCCTCTCTCATCATTTCATTGATATTTAAAAAACTAGACACACTTTTTAAAAACAAGGGGTTTGGGTCGGGGGACTAGGGGGCCCGTTGGGCCCTGGTTTTTCTTTAAAAAAGTTTATTTGTCTCTTTTCTTTACTATTGGAAAAAACCTTTTTTTTAACACAGCATAGTAATTTTTTTTTTCCCCTTTCTGTTCAGGCTTTTCAGGTTTCCCCCCCCTTCCTTTTGTATCCTGTTTTCCCCCTGCCTTGTGTGTATTTTTGTCCTGTTTGTCTGTTTGGTCTGGTGGTGTGTGTGTGTGTGTGTGTTTTCTCTTTGCCAGGATTGGGGGGGGCCCCGTTTCTCAACCAAATTGCCAGCTGTTCTATTTTGCTATCTTGTCCCCCCCTCTGTTCCTGTGGGATCCCTGTATTCTCCTGCCAGGATAATCATTCCGGACACCTTCCCCGCCCATCAACCATTCCACCAACCTTCCTCCGGGATTTTGCCTTGCCTCAGCCGAGAGCCTCCCCCCCCCCCTTTTTCTCAATAAAGGAACTCTGCCTTCATTGTCTAGAGTCCCATTTGGGCCCTTCCTGTTCCGGGGTTGCTTCCACTTCCCAACAACACTTTCATCCCATTAAATGTGAAGGAAATCTTTTTTGAAGCTGTTGCGGTGTTCCTGTATGTTTTTTTCCCTGTTTTGTGTCTCTCATTTGACTTGTTTACTAATAGTTTATAAATTTTTGATCAAGTGTAGTCAACATTTCCTTTTTATTTTTTACACAAGCTGATCTCCAAATCTATTCAATATCCCATATATACATTGTATTTTATTTTTTTTTAAAAACAACCGCCCATTTTAAATTTCCCTTATTTTCACTTTTTCTCTGCTTGTAAAAAAAAAAAAAGGTTTTAAACCAGGGTTTAAATGATTAAAAATAGTTCTATTATTTTCGAGATTCATTTAATCCATTTTTTCCCTTTTTCTTTTTTCTCATTTTTTTCTTGAAACCTTCATTTTGCATCCTCAGGTTAAAGCCAACACCGGGAAGTCCTGATCTAAACAAGACAATAAAAAATAAAAAGGGGTTTTGGAAAGGTTTCAAAACCCTTACTTTTTTCCTTTTGTTAAATTCCCACTTCTAAAATCATTACATGGTCTCATTTTTCCTCTTAATGTCCCGGATATTAAGAAACACAACTTTTGGGGAAACTTTTGGATTTTTTAAAAAAAGAAAACTGATATATCACACCCAAAGTATTCGCCCCTTTTGCTCATTTTACGAAGCATTTTTGAGCTAATGGCAACAAAAGTAAAAAATGGGGGGGTCAATATTTTCCCCTCCCCTTTAAGCTCTTATTTCAGATTTATTCATACAAAAGTCAGTTAACACCATGGGTCAAAAAAAGCTACAGTGACAGATGCAAATAATGAGTGGACCATACAGAAAAACATGTTTTCTATACATTCCTGACTTTTTTTAACACTGATGCATATCTATATCATATATCATATCATATCATATCATATATATATACAGGTGAGTGATGTCTGTGTTCAACAACATGATCTAGGAAGTCAAAGTGGAAGCTTTGGGATCTAAAATCATTCTGGGACGTTTTGGCTTCTCTTTAGTTTCAAAAAATAGTGTCTCAGTTTCGAATAAAACCATAAATAAATGAAGATTTTTTCAAAGTAACTTTGTTGTGAAGACTTTAGTAAAGGATTTTGATATTATTTCAAGTAAATTAAGATTTTCAAAAAAAAAACTTTAAAAAAACCACCTTGGTTTATAAAATGAGTAAAATATTCGCCTGAAAAAAAGATTTAAATGCTCCTTACTTTTTTTTTATTTTGATAGTTAAAAAACATTTTGCTGACAAGTCAGATTTCACTGAAGTAACATCGCTGCTAACGTAATGAAAAAGACAGTTTACATGACTTGTTCATCACACGGGCCCAACAAATCCTGTCAGTCAGAGCAAGGTAAAAAGGCATATTTTTAGAACTTTCATCAGGACTAAAAAAAAGAAGTATGTGAATAAAAATTTATTTTTGTGTATTTTGTACAGCAGACACATAATGATCCTAAACTTACTGCAAATAACCTCAAGATCTGCTCCATACCCACGTGGAGCTGATTATCTGATTCACCCCTTTGGGGTTTCCAATCTGTGAATGAAAAAAAAGACAGAGTCCAGATGGAGGTGGGGGGAGGTGGAGGAGTCTCAGGTGTCTGCAGGACTGTGTGAAGGACAGGACAGCAGGCAGTCCAGATCCCTGATGTTTTTTTCAATCAGAAAACGGGGATGATGGTGGACTTGACAGTGGGCTGTTCTCAGGATTCAGACTGCACCGAATCTTCCCACTTCTTCTTTCCTTTAGTCACTGCTGGATCCTCCTCCACTCACCCCCCAGTAACATGGAAATCAGAGCTGCTGTGAACCTCGGGATCATCAGGCCCGTTTCCTCTTCAACACACCGTCCTCTTCCTCTCTCCTTTAGGATCACTACCACCATCTGGAGAGGGGGGAAGACAACAAAAAGTGATAAATCAGTTTTTAAGAGACTCACTTTTGCTGTCGTCCTGACAGCATCAGTTAAAAAACGGGGACTTAGTCCTGTTCAGAGCAAAAGGGGAGAAAAGGGATTTAGCAGCCTCTCAGCTCTCATTTTAAACTTTGGGTGAAGCCCCGGCTGGGGCTCACACACCTGCAAGACGCATAAAGTCTTTTACCTGAACATTTCACTCAAGTCCACAGTGAAAAAAATGCTGAGTCGAAGCTTCATTACTCCCAAAACAGTTTTTGTGGATTCACTGCTGCATTCATCATTTTCCCATTTAAAGAAAGAGTCTCTGGGGTTTTGATGAACATCTGATCTGCTTCTGAAATATCAGCTGACAAAAAACATGGGGCTGTCCAAAGTATCTGACAGATGGACGATTAAAAGTGTGATCCTGGCCCAAGGGTTCCCCTCTGTTCAGACCACATGCTGACAAAATGTCAATGCTTCTCTGAAATCAAGCCGTGATTTCAGGCTGCGTAACTGATCTCGGGCTGTGAAAAAAGATCAAACTCATCAATTCTTTCTTTGAAATGGGGAAAACAAAGTCTCAGATTAGATGTGATGGAGGACGTTGGGACCAATGAGGACCTGTCTCTCCCCACATCCGGGAGCTTCAGCGTGCCCAGCTTTTTTTTCCTGGACATGACACAACAGCAGTAAAATTAAATTTGTGGCTGCTGTATTGGCTATGTCCCTTGTCTCTGTCTTCTGTCCCATTTTTGGGGCCTGCCCCGTTCCCCCTCTCACAGTTTAATGGGGAAAGCCACGGGAAAGGTTGGAGGTTCAAGACACTGGGTCTTTTCAACAACTTGATTACAATACTGATGAAAGCAGCATGGACTGACTCCCAACCCTCTACGACCTCAAGTCCAGTCCACAGTCTGGGGTTTCACAAGATCAGAAAATCCTTCAGTCCTGAATCCCAGGTTGTTTCCCCAGGTCCCGGTGTCTCAGATGGGAGGTTTGGGCTTCAGAGCTGAGGCCAGAAGCCTTTTATCTCAAAACTGGTTTTTCAACCTGAATAAAGAAAAAGATGGAGTTTAGGACAAAGTTCCCCGTTTGAAAACGTTGAGGGTTTTCATCTGCAGAGCTAAAAGGGTTGAGAATTAAGTTTGGAAAATGGGAAAATCCAAACACCTGAACCAACAGGATGAGCTTAAAAACAGTCAGATACTAAAAGTCAAAACAGCCTCATTAACTTCTCACATAAAATCACAACAAAAGAGTGAAAAACATTTCTTTTTTGTCTTAATGTGGAATATTTCTTTGTATGTGAAGAAATATAAAAGTCAATGAAAAGGGGAAGTAAATTGTTCCAAAAAAAGTCAATTAGCAAGTGTTGGATTTTGAATCTTCATTCAAAGGTTTAAATATGAAGCTGAACAAGATGCCAGTGTGGATCACATCTCTGACTAAATTCCTTAAAAAATCCCCCATCACTCAGGTTAAAAGTTTGGAAAGCAATTTCACTAAGGTTTAAATAAATCTTTTCAATTGTGGAAAACATAGTTTGAGCCTTTGATGTTTGGTGTATGAAATTTGTGTTGAAGTTTGGCTCAGACATTCAGCACATTTCATGTGTTGAATAGGGCATTTCATCATTATCATGTGTCTTTTGGGAAAAACAAGTTCAGCTTCATCCAAACCCCTGTCTTTTTTAATCTGCTGTTCCCGCATTGATTCTGGGGTTCCCCCCCTTCCTGGTGGCTGTCAGCGTCCCCTTTTTGTCCCTGTGACAAAAAACAGGGGGCGACACCCCTGGGCTCAGTGATTGGTCGGCTTTTGGAGCTGGGAAAAGGGGCCGGGTTTAACTTCCTCTCTCTGTTTTCAGCCCCCAAAAAATTTGTGTCCCCTTTACTCAGCGCTGGTGAGCTCTATAATGTCTTCAGGAGACCTTTAAAATGTCCCCGGGCGGGCTTTTCCTGTCCCCTGGGAGGCCATTGGGGGCAACATGAACACTTGGGCCCTTTAGACCTGCTCCCGGTTTTACAGACGTTCTTGCAAACATCCTGATCTCAATGAGACTTTTTAATAACACAAGCTCAACTCAGTAAAATCTGACACTTCAATGTGGACTTAAAATGAATCCCAAAACATTTCAAACTTTAAAAAAAAACTTTGAAAAAACAGAGTCAAAACCCTTTTACAACTTCCTTTCAACCCTTTCCCAATTTGAATGTTAAAAATTTTGAAGGAATTTTACCTAATAAATACGTAAAACCCTTTTTCCCTCAAATTTATCCAGCACAAAAAACAATGGGGTCGACCTCAGGTCTCCAGTCCAATCTGGGCTCTGAAAACCCACAGTCTTCACTCCGAATCTCGCTTGTTGTCCCCCCTCCGGTGTCTCAGATGGGGGTTTGGGCTTCAGAGCTGAGACCAGAAGCACAGCTGATCTCGACAACCTGCAGTAACTCAACCTGAATAAAGAATAAAAAAAATTTAGTTTGAGAAAAGTTTCCGCTTGAAAGCGTTGGGGTTTTCATCACTGTTCAGAGCTGAAGAAGGTTTAGAATGTACAAGTTTAAAATGGGAAAATCCAAACACCTGAACCAACAGGATGCACAAAACAGTCAGATACTAAAAATCAAAAACACCCCATTAACTTTATTGGGGTGGTGATATCAAAAATATCCCTCAATTTTTAATGGTAAAAAACAAATCACGATTTTTTCAATTCATTTTAATGGTTAATTTAGCCCAAAATTTTCTCAAAAAAATTAGCCCCAAAGATAAAATACCCTTTCCCCGTTTTCTACTTCTCTCACGGGGTGCTTTTTTATAAACGTGTTTAAATTGGTTTTTTCTTGTAATTTTTTGGTTCCCCCTGGGTGATGTTTTGGTTGGTCGCTGTTGGCTCTCACTAATTTTTTGGGTGCTGCATCTTCAGGTGGAAAGGGTTTGTTGTGTTTGCTTTTTCGTTTGGAAAACCCCAAAAAAGTTCCCTAATGATGTTGGGGGAAGGGGAAAACATTTGGGACATTGAATACTTTTGAAACTGTTTCCCTTAATTACAGTTTAAATAGATAGTATTCGAATACAGTTACATTTTTGAAATAATGGATTCGGGGCAATACTTCTTTTCAGAGTTTATTTATTCTTAAATGAACTCCTTTCCCCCAAAACTGTCCATACAAAATTCTTTTTTTGGGGGCCAACTCCAAACTTTTAATTCTGAAATCGGGGACCCCAAACAGCTAAAACACGAGGGTAGTTAAAAAAAAAAAAAAAACTGCACTGCTGTCCCCCCATGGTTGGTCAGTTCACGTAAGTGGGGGGTTTGTTTCCAAGGAAAAAAATTTCGCGTAAAACATGAGCTAATTAATAGAATGTGCCCTTTGGGATAATCATCTTGCCTCGCGATCCAACATCAAGATTTTCCCATTAAAAATCATCCCCCCCCCTTTTTCCCCGTCCTATAAACATCACAGATCATAAAAACAAAATGAAAAACATTTCTTTTTGTCTCTCAGTCGACCTCAGAGTCTCAGTCTACAGTGTGGACTTCCCCGAAAACCACAAACACTCCCCGAACGCAGCCATTGTTCCTCAGGTCCAGGTGTCTCAGATGGGAGGTTGGGCTTCAGAGGAGGCCAAAAAGCCCGCTCTCTCGACAAACCGTAATTCAATCTGAATAAAAATAAATCATGTGGATAAAAATCACCCAATCCAATCAGATGTCCCAATCAAACTTTCACTAACTGAGTAGAGGGGCTTTTTCCCCCTCTTTTGTGGGTCATCATAATGTACCTTTTAAAACATCATCCAAAAAGTCACCACAACACCTACAAATATTCATTCCCCCAGATTTAACATGCTGCTGGCTCAGTCAAATCTGGGAATTAGAAGATAAAGATCAAATCAGCTTTGGACCCAAACTTTCCCCTCATTAAGGTTTTAAAGACCTTCTTCTTCCTGAACTTTGTGTTTAAAAAACTTAAAAACAAACCATTTCTTGACTTAAAACAGTCAGATGTCACATGTTTACCGTTGAAAAGTCTTTGGGGCAGTCGGGCCCACTGACTGAAGTGGTCTCCTCCCAAGCAACTACACTGTGAAAAATTGAGTTTGTAGGTGAAAATTCCTCAGTCTACTCAGACAAATGTGTGAAAATCTGTTCTCCCCTTCTGCTCTGATTTTCAGACCTGATTCTGATTCTCTCCTCACCAAAAAGGAAAAAACCCCCTTCTGTCTTTGTCTCGGGCATAAAAAGGGAGACGTAGACTCACAACACTTCCTACCAAAATGTTAGAGCACTACGCTAATCCGAAAATATCCACCTTTCTAACTAAAAAAAGCACTGGACTTTTAAGACAGTCTTTGGGCATTCACAATCTTGCCAAGGGGATCTTTTTAATTTTTTGGGAGCAAGATAAAAAGGGGGGGTTGGGGGGTGGTGGGGGCGGGGTGGAGGTCAGGGAGGGGGGTTTTTAGGATTGAGTGTGTTTGTTTTTTTTTTTTGTATTTTTGTTCCGCCCCCACCACCGTACCCTCACAAAACTAGACAGCCAGTAAGGGCTGTCCTCCCAAAGAAGAATGAGGCGGACTTTTCTTCTTTTACTTAAGTCACATACACCCCATAAAATTCTTGTTTGTATGGGAGCGCAACTTTTGAATTAAAAACCACAATAAAATTCTTTGGGAAAATACACACACACAAAAATTTCAGACTGTAGTGTTCTCAGGCGGGGTTGCAACCACATCTTCTGGCAACTTTTTGACTAAAAAGGGGCAAGGGAGGGAAAAAAATCCATTAATATAAAAGGCGCTCACCCCTGTTTCAAAAACCAAAAAAAGTAAAAACATATCATACAATTTCTAATGAACTAAAAAAAATCTATTTTTTTTTAACAACACTTTAAATTATTTCTTTTGATTTTATTTTTTTTTTTAAAGACAAACCCTTTGTATTTATTTTTACAACTTTTTTTTCCCCTCTCCTGAACCCGGAAATCTCTCATTTTGTCCCTGCAGTTGTAACCAAAAAAGGGTTGGGGATTTAGGCCAGGGGGGGGCAAACTGTTCCAGGGCGGGGGGCTGCGGTTTTTTTTCCCCCAAGCAGCAGCACACCGAAAGACTCATTTAATCAACCCATTTCAGCTTCAGACAGTTGATTGGGCAAACGGGTTTTTCATTGGTTGGGCAAAAATGCAACCCAAACTTTTAAATTTTTCCCCCCAAATTAGGATCTTTTTTGGCAAAAAAAAAAGATAATATTCATAATTTTGTTTCAGTAAAGGGGTTTAATCCCAAATGTAATTTGATTTATCAGGTTTTGAAAAAAAAAAGACTGAAATAACATGAAAACATTAACAAAAATTAGAATTAAGAGTTACTAATAAAAAACAGAAAAAACAGCAATAATCAAACCAACTGAAAATCTGTTTTGACAAACACAACTTTAAAAAATCTCCGAAAAAAAAAGCCACCTAAAAAATTATAAAATTATTTAAGAATAATGAGAATAATTTCATACTGTTATTTGAAAAAAATAAACCTTTTACACTGCGTAATGTTAAAAATCATGTCACACACACCTTTCTGCAGTTCCCCGCTGGGATCAGTCTCCGTGCCCCCCTCTGATGTGTTGTCTTTTCCCCCAACTCATCCGAACCTCCTCGACATCTCAGCTAGGCCAGAGCAAATGGATCTCAAAAGTCTCTTTCCCGATCTTTTTTCTGACTTCAGGAAATCTTTGGGTTTCCCGATGTACTGGCGGCGTTTATCTCCATCAGACAGGGAAGATGTTGATCTTCTTTAAAAGATATCATCTGTGTTCATCTTCTTCAGGTTGTAGATGGTTCTGGGTGATTTCTGGTCTGTTCTCTTCTAAGAAAGGGCCCCCTAAAGTCTCTGGTTGGGCTCAAAACAGGTGGAAAAAACAGGTCCAGGGGGCCATTTTTTCTTTGGAGGGTTTTTCCAGGCATCACTGGGAGGACTTGGGATGATTTTATACTTATATTTGTCCCTATGTATCAAGAGAGATTCAAAAATTAAAGGGTCTGAGTCCCGGTGTTTGCCATCTTTTCAGGAAAAATCCTCAGCTCCCCTTTTCTTCCTCTCTGTGTGACATGGAACATTGGGGGGACCAGAAACTCCCGAATGCTCAGATAACAAAGCAGAGACTGTTTCCAAAAATCACCTCTCTTTTAAAGATCTCTGTACAAACCCCCGAGTAAACCGGGCCTCTGTGACATCAAAACCCCCTGCCCAGGTTTCTTGGAGAACTGATGTTTCCTTTCTCCAGCTTTCCAGCCTCCCCAGCTTCAGAAGAAATTCCCCCGTGAGCCTTTGGCCCTGTGGACTCATTCTTTTCCCTCATCATCTTGTGCTTCTTCCCTTTTTCTGAACCAGCAGGGTTAGACAGGTCAGTCAGGGCTTGGCAGCCTCCTCTCTGCTCGGGTCAACATGGCCCAGAACTGTAGGAGATCCCGCAGAAAAATGGGATCTGACACGTGTGGGGGCTCCTGGATGTCTTGATGTTTAGATGATTCTGCTGGGAAGCTCTTCACTGGATCTCCCCCTGAAATACCCCTTTCGGGGGCCCGTGAAACCTGACTTCTGTTCCCTGTCAACACATGCAGGAGGGATCTGATTGGCTGCTGCAGGTGGGGGGTTTTCCAGACCAGGCCGAGAAACAGATTCCCTGGATGGGGTTTAAACCTTGACAGATGACTTTTGGAGACATCAACCGACCTCCTGTTGCGAAATCAGTGGTCTGCTTTTTTCAGGGGTCAAGATAAACAACACTTTACGACAGCGGCTTTTCTGCTGTGAGCCCTTTTTTTTGGGTGGGAACGGGGGCAGCCTGGAAAACTGTCTGTATCTTTTATGGTTCGCCCAAGGGGAAAAAAACCACAGACTGGCCTTGGTTTTAAACCCCCTCCGTCCAGAGTGAACCCGCACTGAGAAGGTTTTTTTTAACACCAAACGCGCCTTTTGACGCTCTGATCGTCTTTGTCAGGTAAACTTTAAAATTTTGGCATTTATTGGGGTGTTGGGGGTTCCATCTTTGGGCTTCTGCTGCCTCACCTCATGGGTATTTAAACCCCTTCCCCCCCCTGTGATGTGAGTATTAGATCCTGTTGAGGGGGGGGTTTCACTTCCTGTTCCATCAGTTCCTTTTTCCATTTCACTCCCCCTCAATGATCTTATGTTCATCCAAAAACCTGCAGACCACTTCTGCTGAAAATCTGCCGGAAATAATTCAGACTAAAGAAAAGAATCTGAGAATCTGTCATTTTTTTCATCACTGCATAAAAAAATAAAGACAACAAAGAAAAGTTTTTTCATTTTGTATTTTTAATCATCAAATGCCCAAAACAGATGAACAAATGACTCTGTATCAAGCCAAGGGCCTTTTTCAGATGATGCATGGCAGACAGATGTACAATCTTCTTTTTCAGTGCTGCTCTACTGACTGTCTGCAGTCCCGCTCTTGTTCTGGGTCTTTCTCTCAGATTTTATACTTTTACATTTTCACAAATATTTAACTTACAAAATACTTGGGTGTTTTGGGGGTTCTCTAGTTGTTGGGGGTTCTCTCAGGCTCTGATAATGTATTTTTTTCTTGGGAAAGTTTGGGGCCCAAAAGTTTTTTTAGTCTGATCAAACTTTTTGGGGCTACAACCAGTTGAGGGGCATTCTGCCCCTTTCCCCACTCATTAAATCCCCAAAAACCCGACAAAAAAATGATTTTTCGCCCCTGTCTGAGACTAAATTTCTTTGATTGTTTTGGAACAAATTTAATTTGGGTTCATGTCAAAAACTTTAAAAGGGTCAGGGTTTTAAAACATTAAAGTGGGAAACCCCCAACATGGAGACACTGTGTTTCTTCTTTGTCCTTCTTTTTATTGGGTCTACAGACTTGGAAATGGGAATAAGGGTCATTTAACCAACCCCACAATGATGAGACTGATAAAACAGTAACTGAAAACTCTGCTTTTTAAACTGCTGAAAAGGTGTGCATATTTTGCTTTTTGGTGGGCACAGTTTTATGGATCTGGCCCCCTTTTCCTGTTTCCTTCAAATTGTCTGAGCTGATCATCCCAGGTCAGTTTTCCAGAAATAGCTTTTTTTTTGTTTGAGGTCCAGGTTTAAAAAGTCTGGAGGGTTAAACTCTTTTGGGCCTTTCTCTCTTCTTTGTGGCTGGACCCGGGTTGCCCCAGTCTTTTGGGCCTGACCTTAAAACACAAACACATTTTTTTTTCATATCACCAATCACTGATAAATTGTTTGGGACAACGTAGTAGTTAATCATAAAATTGTGCAGTTTCCCGTGTTGTTTTACCAATCATTATCAAAGAACTGCAGTGGGGATATTTTTATCTTGGTTTATCTAATTTAGTGCTGTGTGTTTGTGTTTACAAAAACACTAAACCTTTTAAAAAATTTGGGGGTTCACAGGTTTGTGAGTTCTCTTTTTTGTCTGAGGTCCAGGTTCATTACTGAAGTCTGGTCAAACTCTTTGGGCCCCGTCATTTTATAACAGACAGCTGGATCCTGGAACTCCCCTCAGTCTTGGTCCTCCTCAAAAAACAAACACATTTTTTTTTCATTCAACAAAAATTAAAAATTTTCTGAGGAAAAATCATTTTGGGGAACTCAGCTGCGCCCCAAAAACACCATGTAAAGTCACTTCTGAAGGATGGGAACACACCCCTCCATAAAAACCCTGGCATTAATCATAAATATGCAGTTTCCCGGTGGGGCTCCTGGGTCTAAAAAATGTTTGGGGGGGTTTTTTATCTGTGGATTTATCTACATTTTGCTTTTTGTGTGTGTGTGTGTGTTGCGTGTAACAGTGTAGTTCCTAGTTTTTTAATATTTCCTGGCTAGAGAATCAGATCTATCAGGCTTTATACACATTTGTGGGGTTTGACTCCCCCATGGTTTTTTTGGTAAAAAGAAAAAATTAAAATCAGTGAAAATAAAAAAAGTTCTTTAGTCAGATCATTTCAAAAAAGCAGCCTCAGCGTAGTATTAAACACGATAGGAAGAACCCCCGGGAAGAACGTTTTTCTTCACACTCGCGCTTTCGGCAGGGCGAAACTGCAGGACCTCACTAAAAAGATAGCCCCAAAATTTGGAGGTTGGGGGGTTGCAAAATTCTCTTACTTTTTTGTCTGAGGTCCCGGTTCATTTGAACTTTGGGGGATCTTTTCTTTGGACCTGTCACTTTAGACAGACATGGATCCTGGGCACTTTCTCTGTCCTCTTCTTCCTCCCCACAAAAAACTCTTCCTTATGTCTGAAGGGAAAAAAGTAAAACAATGTGACCAGACACAAAGTCAGGACACACAAGTTATCAAAAGGGCACATCAAGACTGAAGAAAAGGAAGTAACACACAGAAGTCTACGTAGAATGAAGAATGTTTTTTTTGGGTCATGGGATACCCAAATTTTTAGTAGTTGACCCCATAACCTTTTGGGGCCCAAAATTCAAGAAAAATGAAAATATTCATCAAAATTTTGGGTAATAAACTCAACACTTCCTTTATTTAATTAAATTTTTTTTGGGGCCCGCCCCGGCCCTCTCCATCATGCATTTTTCGAACGCTGGTTTTTGTACCACTCTTCTTTTAAAGGTGGACATGCAGCACATCAGAAAACAAAAATCTTATCTTTCAGTGATATAAAACTTTACAAGATAAAAAAACGACTTTGGTAGAACTAAACCATCAAACTAATAACCGGTTTTTCTTTGGTCTTTTTTGTCGGGAAATTCCAATGAATCCTCAGTGAAAAAAAGGTCAAAAAAATATGTTTAGGTGCATAAATGATCAGAAGTTAATCAATTGTTCACTGGAAAATACAGCCCCTTTTTTTTTTTCGTTTTTGCCTCTGTTTTGTTTTTTAAATTGATCCCCTGGGCTTGGTTTTTAGTCCCTGCCATCTGCTTTTGATTGACACCTCATTTACCCTCTGGAAGATCTGCCCCCCCGCCAGAAAAAAATTTGGGGACCATGCGGGGCACCCCCCACTCACGGGGGGTTGTTTCGCCTATCATTTTTTAAATAATTATTAATGGTGTGTAAGAAATTCAGTCACAGGATTTTCCATTTGGGGTTGTGGAAGGAGGGGGGCACAAGACCCGGGGTAAAAAAAATTCTGGATGGGTAGGGCGGGAAAAAAAATAGGGGACTGTTTCTTTTGCTTCCCCACTAAAAAAACTCTTTTCTGGTCCCAAGGGGGTCCAGAATTTTTTTTTTAAAAAATTTATTAACAAAAAAATTAAAAAAATAAAATGAAAAACCTTTCCTCACAGTTCCACCTTTGGGTCTTGGGGTGTTCTCCCCTTTTTTCTCAGGTCTCCTTTTCTGTAACCCCGCTCCTCCCCCTGCTGTGGACCTCACATCAGGTGTTGCCAATCATAACAAAAAAAAAAAAACCAGGCTCCGCCTCCCAGGCTATTCAACTCCCATCCTTCACTTAAAGAGCCCCGGGTCAAGAGCCATTTTGGGGGAAAAACCCGACAAAACAGGAGGCTAACCTAGAGGGGTCAAACGTTCCTCAAAGGGGGTGTGGCTGCAAGTAAAAACGAAAAAGGGTTTTCCCCCGGAGGAAACAATAAAGTAATTAAAACAGACCCGTAAAATCTCAAGATCCCTTAATGGAGTCAAAAACTGGTGTGCTGCTTTTTTGGGATAAAAAACCGCACCCTTGACCTTTTGGGAAAAGTTTCGGGTTTACAAATTGAGAGATGGAAAAATGAAAAGAAGAAATTCATTTTGGAGGCGATGAGGAATGTGAAGAAGGGGAAAATGACTTTTCCAACCGACGTTCCCGGGGAGAAAACATCTGTTCATCTGGTGTCATCTGTTGGCCGGCAGAAGGTATTTTCCCAGAAGGAGAATGGGCTTGACAAGTAAGTTACTCTTATACTTTATACAGTTACTTAAAAAAAAATTTAGCCATAAAATCATTTTTAAACAGTAAATGAAAAGTTTTGTGTCCTTTTTTTCTTCTTTGTTTACCTGTGTGAAAACCTTGTGGGGGAATTTAAAGGACAAAAGTGAATGAATGGGGTTCTGTTGAACCTGATTTTTTATTTATTTTTACATTTTGGCAAATTTTGGGGCTGATTCAGAGACAAGGAGCAGGGGCCCTTCTTTTTTCCTGCCAAAGGGTCACGGGCAACTCCAAGCAGTGCTCCTCTCTAGTATACCCCCAACCCCCCCCGTAGATGACCGAAAAAGGTAAGGGTATTCTAAGACTTTGAAAAACAAAGAACATTGCCCAACTGTGTAAAATCCACACCCTGGGCTGATATCACACTGCAAAACCTGTTTAACCCTGCTGTCATCTACGGGGGTTTTTAATTTTCTCTGAAATTTTTGGGGGTCGTTTCTCTTTTTTTTATCCACGAGGATTACTGGAAAAAAATTTCTCACCATCTGTCACATCTTCATCTGCACCCAGATGATGCAAAAATATAGGCGGACGGCCTTTTGATCGGGGGGAAGATAAACCACTATACAATGATATTCTAGGTCACCCCGGGAAATACCACTGGGAAGATTTCCATTGATGAAAAAACACTTTGAAAACACGGTGTCTTTCAAATAAAGAAAACCCAAAAATGGGGGTTTCAAACTTTTCGTTGTGACTCATCAAAAGGTTTTACTTGGTTTTTTTTGTATGAAGGAAAGGGAAAGGGAAACCCGTGGCAAAAACTGTTAGTTCTGTAATGAGGGTTTATGACCCGTTTGATGGGCAAAATATAACTTTTTGTTGATAATTTCTTAATCCCGCCCTCTTGGGATGTTTTTCAGGGGGTCTGGGCCCGTGGTACCAAAAGGGAAAAAAGGTGGGGTTTCCCCAACAAAACAAAATGCCCTGGACTAAAAATCTCCCTGTGGCAGCATCCTTTTAAATTTCCAACTCTTTCCCCGGGAGTGACGGGGTACAGAATGTGTTCTCTGTTCCCCATGCCCCAGCACATGGGGAAAGGGCCAATGAAGAGGGGAAAATGAAGGCAAGTGGGCTGGACTGTCAAAGGGTGTTTTCCCAATAAAACTACAACCGGTCAGTGCAGTACAGTACAGTTTTAAAATGGATTTTTGACATTGGGTCTTGAGTTTCTAATGAGGTCTACCTGTTTTCCCCCGGGTTGGGTGGAGTGGACCCCTGATGCCCCATCGGGACTATCAAGTCCTCCTAAAAAAAGAAAATGGTTTGGGCAGTGGGGAAAATTTTCTTCATGAATCCGAAAATCAAAAGTCAAAATTATGAATTATGATATATATATATATTTTATTTTATATTTATAGAAGTAGCCTCAATTTATCAACATCTTAACTAAAATTTAAAAAAAGCACAATTCAAAATTTATTGTCTCTTGTTGTAAATATATATGTGTACATTGAAATACATATGATAATAATAATGTTTTTTCATTGGGTTAAGGTCTTTGAAAAAAAAAATAGAAAAAATGAATTTCAAAATAAATAATAAAGGATTAATTTTTGAAAAAAAAAATACCCGCAGCTTGAGTTTTTTTTCTTTAAACTGTCTCAACAAATTTTTACAATTAATTAACACATCTTAACTTGAAAAGTTTTAAATTTCTTTTTTCCTTTATATCTTTTACCCCCCTTTTTTTTATGAGAGGGCAAAAACTTTCCTGGTTTAAATCTGGGGTGGAATGGTTGAAAACCCTTTCTCTCCCCGTCTCCGCTCACTTGTCCCAAAAAATGTCACTCCCCTGTACCTTCTTCCTTTTCCCCGGGTTTCTCACCTCTCATTTTTCTCATCTGTGTATTCAGAGTCCCTTTTCCCTCAAAAGATTGTGAGCAGGCCCCTTGACATGCTTATTCGATTTGGGCTGTAAACTTAAACAGATACCGTGAATGAAAATGGCTGGTTAAAATTTTTGGCGTGATGAATCCCCCAAAATTTATTGATTGAGGGCTGGGGCCCTGTGCCTGGGTCCCCCCCCGGACCGGCGCCCGCCTGTTGTGACCTTGGATGGGGCTTTCTTTTTTCATTTTCTAAATTTTGGGCCCTTGTGAAAGCTTTCCCCCCACCACAAGGACCTTTGTAAGGCAAGGTGGAGGTGAACAAAAATTTCAAGAGACACTTGCTGTGGAGCTTGGGGGGGGGCATCAGAGAACACCGCACAACCCTAGGCTCCTGGCACATCCGGGCCCCACACATCAGTGTGATACCATGGGAGGCTGAAAAGAAAAAAGGGGCCATAAAAACACCTTTAAGTGTTCCAGCTGAAAGCCCCTTTCTTTACCCCCCGCCCTGTTTAAAAAAGAAAGGCATGCTGGGAAAAACCTTTACTTTGAAAATGGGGTTAAGAAAAGTTTGTAAAGTTTTGTGTGTTTCATTCACATAAAGGTGTTGATTTCTGGCCATAGCACTTTTCTGTCATTTCTTATAATCATGTTTAGTTTCAGTAGAATAAGAGCATTCAATGTTTTCTTCCAAAATTTTTTTTGTACTACTAATTGTGAAATGAATTTCTATTAAATGGAATATGATTCCCCTAATGTCACCTTTTATTGAGCCCCATTGAAAAATTTTGTTTTAAACATTCAGCAGTTATACCTTTTTTTTTCCCGGAGCCCAAAATATTCAAAAGGGGCCCGGATAGCTCTTGAGAAACCTGGGCATACTCACTGAAAAAACCCGTAAAAAAGTCATTTTTTAAATTATGAAATTTTTTAAAATGGGAAAGGGGGCTTGTCTGAAACATGTTATCCTAATCCCTACCCCAAGCCCAGGTTAGAAAAATGTATTTTACAAAAAAAAATTGGGAGGGAAAAAACATTTTTTTTTTTCTGAATTTTTTAGAAAATCTTTTTAATATTCTCCTTCCCGGTCAATTACATCAGACTGCTGAAATAAAAAAAAATTTGGAGTTACCTTCAAAAAGACCAAACTTTTTGAATGTCCTCCCCCAAAACTCAAGCAACTTTGCATTTAATTTGGGAATGTTTTGACAGTTTGGCAAATTTGGCCCCGAGTGTTAAAGGGGTTTTAAAAGTTTTTTCATATGTTTTTAAACACTTTTCAGATTACCAACCGCTACAGGTTTTTTTTTTTCATAGACAACAGACATCTTAGTTTTAAAATTTAACAAAGTGGGTTCCCCGGGGCAGGGGATCTCTTATAAAACTAACTGTTTTTAAAAAAATAAATAGATAGCTTCCCGAATTTTTTTGTTAATAAACAAAGTAAATAAATTACAGAAAAGGGGACTTCAGATCAATTAGTAGTCCAATAAGCAGCCAGATTGTGGTCTGTAAAAATTTAAATTTTTAATTTGTTTTTTTTTTCTTCAATGTGCAGATCCCTTTGTGCTCCATCCACATCTGATTCTCTTCTGTCCCTGCTCCTGCCTCTCACACATCTCCACATGCTCCCACCCACACCCTCTACTCTGTCTCTCATGCACACCCCGCCTGTTTCCCACACTGACTCCATTGGGTAAGCCAACTTTTACCTTGGCTGTCTTGGGCAATTTTTTGGCACACCAAAAAAATGAAGGGAGTGGCAAAAAGGTGAAGACGCTCAAACTTTCCCCTTTAACCGGGCAACGGGCTGCCATTGCCAAGGTGGGAAAGGCTAAAGAAGAACAAACAGGATCATCCCAAAAACAAACAAATAAGGAAAAGGATTTGGCGAACCCTTTTGGGCTATTTAAAAATAAAATTTTAAATAAAAAAAGGAAATTTGAAAACCAGTCGTTTTTTAGGGCGGGCCGCTTTTAATTCTGTTTGAAGAATAAAACCTATGGATTTTTCTCTGGTCTCTGGTGCTTAGATTCTCTTTTTGTTTTCCTTTGAAAGAAGGTTGAACATTTGAAGTTTTGGGGAAAAAAGACTTAAAAAATGAAGGTAAAAAAAGAAAGGGGTGGGGGCCGGAACTTGGCCAGCATCAACGGCCCCCAGCTGGGCACCTGCGAAAAAGCCCTCAGTGCAAAAAACAGGTTTTGCTTTCTCCCTAATGCCTCTTGTTCATAAATTTCAGAACTTCACTGAAGATTAATCTTTTGTCTGCAATAAGGGGGGTTAAAAATGGGGGCCCTGCTGACTTTGTTAACTATCATGTTTAATTTATTCAGCATTTTGAAGCCTGTAGGAGATTTTTTATAAAAAATTATATTTTAAAAAATGTAAAACAGGACCCCGTTTTCAAAACTAGGCCCGGGTTTCAAAGGTTAATGTTACTATAACTGAAAAAAAATGTAAAAGCAATGGAGGCTATTGATCCCGAACCCATGCAGTTTTATTGGGTTTGTAAGTTACTTTCTTTGTCTTGAACACAACATCCTCTCCTCTCTACAAGAAACTATCAAAAACTATAAAAAACTTTAAGACACATCCAAAAAACTATCAAAGAAACTATCACAGAAACTAAAAGAAACATCACAAAAAATCCCCAAAAAACATCCAAAAAAATCACAGAAAAACTCCCGAAATTAACCAGGACAATTTTTTAACTATGTCTTTTCCTTCCTATCTTTGGGAGTCCGGATCTTTTTGGGAATTGTCCTTTCCCCTTTTCCAACTTGACAAACAATAAAATAAAAAAACTTTAAAACTACTTTCTCAACTTTTTAAAAAACATACGTGGATCCCCCAAATCAACCCAAACCTTAAAATCCTATCCAAGGGGTTTCCCCCATCAGGGGAGATTTATTCGAAAGGGGGGGCCCCCAAAAATTTTTCTTGCAAAAGGGGGTTAAAAACCAAAATAGGGAAAAAAGAGGAAGGGTTTTAAAAATTTTTTCCAAAAAAAATTTTTGGGGTTTAAAAAAAACCAAAGGGTGAAAAAAAAAAATACAAAAAGAAAAAAATCAAACCCCCTAAACTCCCCTTAAAAAAAGAAAATCTTTTTGTTTTTTAAATTTACGATTGGGAAAAAAATCAAAAAAGGTGAAGGGAAATTTTCCCCAAAAAATAAATTTTTTCTTTTTTTTTTGGGAATAAAGATAAAAAAAGGTAAAAATTTTGGGAAATCCTTCCCAAAAATTTTTAAAACCATTTTAAATTTAAAAACAAAGTTTTAAAAAAAATAAATTCTTTTAAAAATTTTTCTTTGGGCCTTTTTTTAGTTTGGGGAAAGTTTTGTTAAAGTCAAATTACCTTTTTGTGTTTTAGTTTCCTTTGATTTTGGGGTTTTTTTTGGGAAAAAGGCCCCAAACCCCCTTCCAAAATTTTTTCGTGTTAGAGTTTTTCCTGGGTTTTGGGGGGCTTGGGCGTCCCGGGGTCCCGTCAAACCGTGGGAAACCGTCCAGGATTGGGGTTTTGGGGGGGGGTTTTTTCCCTTTCCCGTTTGTTTTTTGGCCCCCGGGTTTTTTCCCCTTGAAGCCGGGGCCTTTAAAACCGGGGCAGGTTTTCCGGGGGGGGGTTTTTTGGGGGGGGCCGGGTTTTAACCTTCCCCCCGGTTTTTTCAATTTTAAAATTTTTTCCATTACTCAAGAGTGACCAAAATTTTAAAAGCATTTAAAAAAATTTTTTTTAAGGCTTTTTTTCCCCCTTTTTTTTTAAAGGGGAAAATTTTTTAAATTTAAAAATTACCTTTATCCGGGCCCCCCAATTCAAAGACGAAAAAAACCACCAATTTTTCGACCTGAAAAGGGCCAAGTTGGGAAATTATTTAAACGGAAAAATTAAAACGAGAAAACCAAAAAAAATTTTCAACCCAAAATTTAAAGTTTAAAAATTTAAAGGGGAAAATTTTTAAAGTTTTTTTCCCAAAAAAAAAATTTAAAATCAGAAAAGTAAACAATTTTAAAAAGGGGGTTTACAAAACCTCTTTTTTTAAAAAAAATCCATAACCCTTTCATGCATAGTGGTCTCTACAGTGGACAGCTATTCAAAAGCTGTTCTCTTGTATATGCATGAGCTTCATTGTTATAGTTTTATATCGGCCAACACGGTGGATGCTAGTGCACCAAAGCAAAAAATGCACACGAAAAATAAGTATGTCTGCATGCAGTGTCTTGTGTGCTGGATGCTTTGCCAATTGCCATACAAGATGAATGGGAAGTGGAGATGAGCAGGACATTATTATGTGAGGGGACGATCAAATCAGAGGGGAGACAGAACATTTGTACACCGCGCAGGCAATGTTGTGAGAAAACATCAGATTAGTAGCACTGAAAATGTTTTTATATGATAGTTTTCACGCAGAATGGAAATGTTTATAACTCCACGACAAAAAGGTTCAAGAACAATATTTCGATTGTATTTTTTTTCCATTCCTAAAGAGGGATAAAAACATTGGAAAAAAATCATAACTGATGTGTTCATAATTCATGCATGAAAGGGGTAATGACAATAGGAAAATCTCACAGATACAATCAGCATAAATAAACTGAACATTTACTGAAACCTTTGGGCTGAAGTTCTTGTGTGATTAGACATCATGCCAACAAACACATCTCACTGAACTGAAACACTGACATCAACTAAAAAAGGTTTTGACTTACTGAAAACCTTGGAGGTGATCTGGACTTTCCTGTAGTTTCCTCTTGTCCTTGTAACAGCAGTAGCTCCTCCCTTCCTTGTCAATAATTGTGCAGAAATATCTGAGTGCTTCTTTCTTCCTAAATCATGAGCAAGTCCTGTCCAGTCCAACTGTTTCTGCTCCTGTTTGACTTCTGAACTTGTCTCTGGCTGTGTGTCCACTTACTGCAGCCTGTGACATCAGGCTGTAGAATGTTGATACATCAAAGGCATCAAAGGACAAACACACACACACACACACACACATACTGGTACTTATATCTTTGTGAGGACACTTGCTGGCATAATGCATTCCCTCGCCCTAACCTCTCTCTCTCTTAGCATCTAAGACCTATGTCAGTACCTGTGCCTCTGTCAAAGAATACAAAAAAAACCCACTAGACCTGTACACACATAAAGTCATGTTTGTGTGTAGTCGTGTATTCAATTCAATTTTATTTATATAGCGCCTTCCACAATCAAAATTGTCTCAAAGCGCTTTACAGAGACCCAGAGTCTGACCCCAGAGCAAGCACTTAAGGCGACAGTGGCAAGGAAAACTCCCTTTTAACAGGAAGAAACCTTGAGCAGTATTCATGTAGTCATCTGTGAATGTGTGTTTGATAAGTGCTAAGTGAAAATGCACATCAGAAGAAATAAGTTCATTCAGTAGTGTTATTTATTTTTTTATTGTCATCATGTACAGTGGACTGGTAACCTCGCTCACAGCTGCTTCTCAGTTACACAGTTTACATTTTCTGATTTGCCAACCAATCAGGTGGCTCTATTACCCCCAATGATGGCAGAGTACTCATTTGGTAGCAGCACGAGCTAGTGGACTGGCCTGATTCCAGCGAGAAGAAACGACATGCAACATCAACATGAACCCAGAGCCAACGTCGGCTGAGCGTGAGCCTGAGCCCTCCAGCTCCGAATCAGACAGCCATCTTTGACCGTATTTAAGCAGGTGACATAGGCAGGGGCATAAATCAGTATATCTACATTCTTTATCAAAATTTGGGGCGCATGGCGCAGTACGTTAAGAGTGTGGCTTTGGAGATCAGAGGGTCGTGGGTTAGATCCTCATGGACGACACCACCGTGGTGGGTCTCATATCCAACAATGATGAGACCCACTACAGAGGTCCAGAACCTGACACAGTGGTGTAACAGGAATAACCTCATCCTGAACATCAGCAAGACCAAGGAGGTCATAGTGGACTATAGGAGGTCCAGGAAGACTGAACACGCTCCTGTCTGCATACATGGGGAGGCGGTGGAGCGTGTGGACAGCACAAAGTTCCTGGTCATCCACATTTCCTCTGACCTCTCCTGGTCTGTGAACACTTAACACCTGGTGAAAAAGGCCCAACAACGGCTCTTCTTTCTCAGGAAGGTGAAGCGGACTGGACTGTCTTCTCAGCTGCTCACAAACTTTTACAGGGCCCCGATCGAAAAGCATCCTGTGTCTCAGTGTGACAGTGTAGTATGGCAGCTGCACAGCACAGGACAGGAAAGACTTAGCCCGGGTGGTGAGGACAGCACAGGGCATTGTAGGCTGTCGTCTACCAGATCTGGACTCAGTGTACACTGCCCGAGTCCAGAAAAGGGCCAGACGCATTGCGACAGATCCCACCCACCCAGGCAACTCACTGTTTGTACAGCTTCCATCAGGAAAGCGGTACAGGAACATTAAAACAAGCACAAACAGACTCAGGGACAGCTTCTTCCCCAGAGCTGTTAAAACAATAGCCCCCCCCCCGCAGTGAAACACTCAACCCCCCTACAGAACCCTCATACAGGCACCCTCCCCCCTCCAGCCACATGCACACACCTTCTCACACACACACTCACACCCAGGCAGATAGACAGGCACACGCACACACACACACACACATCCCTGGTGACAACCACACAGAACACAATCAACACTGACAGCTTCCATACACTGGACCGCACTAAGCTGCACTTTATTACTTTACTACTTTACTTACTTTGTGTTTATATTTTCATAAGTGTTCTTTTTAAGTATTTGTGTTATTTATATGTGTGCCTTTAAGCCGAGATTCTCTGAAAAATTTCGTTATGCTCGCATGACAATAAAGACTCTTGAATCTTGAATCTTAACAAAACCAAAAGTCTTCAAGAGTCCAAAAGGAGCTATATAGAGTTTAACAAAAGTCCAAAAGAGTTGAAAATATCCTGTCCTCATGCACAGATCCTGCAGTTTTCATATGTATTCAGTATTGTATTCACTCAGTATTGGCCTGTCTCCATTGGCTGGCACTGGAGTTTAGAATGAAACATGAAATCTTAGTTATTACCTAACACAGTGAAACCACTGAGTACATTTGTGAATAGTTGTCTCCGTTCAGGAAGCAGCCTGACTTCCTCTGGTAAATAATAACAAATAAGGAGCTCTTACATGGACTTATACAGTAAACAATCATCACAATCATTTCAAGTTTCCATCAGATTATTCCTGAGATAATATGAAACATTTCCAAATCAGCACTTCAGGAGCTTTGGCACCTTCTAGAGTCAGTTAGTGGAAAGAAGCTCAGGTGAAGAGCAGATTTCATTGTTGACTCTCTTTAATATCACACTTTGTGAATTAGTTCCTCTTCTGCTCTCAGCTTTCTTACCCTGGACTTCATCTGTCAGCCAGTGATGATGTTTAACCCAGCACGTGCTTCATGGTTCACTTCTGTTTATCTGAACATCTCAGCTGCCATCCCTGGTGGGGTGAGTGCAAAGAGGTTTGGAAACAATATAGAGATGACATTTCTGGAAATCAGATTCAAAATGATCAACTTTACTCAGTACCCTAAAACAGCCCCTATTGGCCCACATTTTCTCTGCTCCTCCTCTGTTTAGGGGCCAGGAACCATGGTCAAGCCCTAAATGTTACATGGACACTTTTCTTCATCACTACAGAAGTGTTTATTTTTGTACAAGTGCATGTGTAAAGCTGGAAATACTGCACACACAGCTAATTTTAGCCTCTGGAATAAACTGTGTGAGTTAAAATAACTCTGTTCCTGGAGTTGAATTTTTAACTCTGAAACAGAGTTAACTTGAACTCCTCCTGATGTTAAAATACTCATCCCTCACTGAGTGTAACTCTAAAATTTAGTTTATTTTGATATAAACTCTTCTCCAGTGTTGACACCTAACACTCAAAATGTGTTTTATTTACATTTTTTAGAGTTAAAATGTATTCATTATTATATATTATATTATTATATATTAGTTTTATGGGAAAATGACCACCAAACACCATCCTGTTGATTTTTGCTTTTATTTCTGCAAATACATTTAAAAATTCAACACATGACACTTTGAATTAATTGCTGCCTTAAAACTGTAAAATTTAACAGCACACAGGCAGCAAATAATGCCAATGAAAAACATTTGTGAAGTTGTACAAAACACTGTAAACAACACATTACTGCATAATAAAATGTCTGCAGATGTATAAAAACTGACACATTTCTCTGTGGTGCATTGTGTAACTTGAGGTAGACGACTACTCACTTTACAGTTCAGGTATAAAACAGTAAGAGAACTCATTCAATTCAGATTAGAAATCATTTTATGCAACTCTCTGATACAACATAACATTATGAATCACAACCATATGACATCTGAGCATCAAACCATTTGAAATATCTTAATCTCTCCCTTTCTAGAATCAGTTCACTCTGTGTAGTGTCACTCACTTGAAGCATGGAAGTGATCATGGAAACAAGTTTCATGCTCAATCAAAACAAAAAACACTCTGTGCAAAATGATTGATGTTATTTTGCTGAACAATGGTTCATGTTTTCATCAGTACCAGTGCACACAAAGAGTCCAACACAATACTCAGCTCCACAGCATTTCACCCACTGTGTGACACAGACGATGGCGTCAGAATCAAGGTGAAGAGATGCTGTTATATCTTCAGAAAAATCCAGTGTTTCAACTGAACACATTTTAACTGGACCAGACTCAACTGTTTTTAAGGACAGGCATTCCCAGTGATAGCTGCTTGATAACCTGCTTGATAAATTCCTCTAAATTTTCAGTTGTATAAAGAACTACAGTATTTGGTTCACCACTCCCCAAAAGCTTGGCTATAACTGAAGCACATGTCTTTGTTGTGAATAGAACCTGAAGGAGCTGCTTCAGTATTTTGGAAATGAGATGAAGTATTTCATCAGTTACAGACTGAGAATTGTTTACTGTCTCTGTGTCGTTGTTGAAAGGGATCTGGTTAGACACACTTGTGTTATCAATGGAGCTGTGTATCTTAATGAGATGTCTCCTGAATCCACAATAACTAGAGAGACTTTTACCTGGATACATGGCATGAATTCATTTGAGGTTCCTGAACAAAAGCAACACTGAAGCAAAGGATGAATTTCAGAGGAAACATCTCAACATTTTGGCTAAATAAGCTACTTATGGTTTGTTTAACAGCTTTGCTCTGAGCTCTTCTACCCTGTATCAATATTGTACAGAGTTGTCTGTGTACAGGCTGGAGAGAGCGTCATCATACTTCACACCGAAAACAAAATGTGACTTGAACAGCTCATCAAAAGCACCAAAGGATGTACATGACTGACATGACAGAAGCTTTTTGTCCAAGACAATATAAAAGGTGAAAACCTGGGTCTTTGAAGTTTCTGTGGCAAGAAGATATGGCTGATGGGTTCCTTCAGTGGTCAGGAGATGATCCTCAAGGCTTTGGGATGACTGAAACAAGAGAAATATGTTTACAAAAATGTGTTTCTAAAACTCAGCAACATCTACAGTATTTGGAAGTTTTGACAAACCTTCTGAAATTTTACCAGATGATCCGTTGCCTCTCCGACGCTGATCTTTGTGGGACGCTTTCTTCCAGCTGGTTGTGGAGTGAGAAGATGAAGCAGCAGCAGAAGAGAAGCCATGTTGCTGTCCCACTCTGGGGACAGAGTGAAAAGTACTTTTACACTCATTATATATATTAAGTAGTGTGTTTTTGATATTACTCTGTGCATTGTTCTAATGGTTTTACTATGATCTTAAACATATACACATATAACAACTATTAATGGCCCAGTCATTATAAATCTGTGCTGCAGAGCAAAGCAATGTTCAGCCCTCACACTGAATCTTAACTGCAGACTTCAGTGGCCTATTTAGACTCAGAGATGCTTTTGAAAAATAAATCAATAAAAACACAATAAACTGATGACTGTTGGACAACTCACATAACTGCATTACTATTCTGATGATAACTGTACCTGCTTCATCAGCAGTGTCAGATCCTTCATTCAGGGCAGCTTTCAGTTGTTGTTTTAAGAGAGACGTCTCTTTCAGGTTCCTGCCTCCTTGATAACTTTATCTTTAAAACTGCTGTTCCATTTTTCAAGGAACCTTGAAGCAACCTCTGCTCCAAACATCAGTGAGAAGTCTTGCAAAATCTAAATAAAAGAGAAAACAACATTTTCAAATGTTTAAAATAAACCAATATTTTTACTTAAAATATATATTTAATACTAACCAGTCTCTTGACATCCAAGAAACGTGGAAACGGTCATGAAGAATCTGCTGATGGTAGTAGAAGGTTTCTCTCATCCTCTGAATCACTAAGTCAGGATCAGTTGTGTGGTGAAGGAGAGATATGGCTTCCATGCATTCATCTCTGATTGGCTGATCATCATATGTTCTGGATGATGTGGGACCTCCTTTTAGCTCCACTCTACTCTGGGATGAAGAGGTGCTTTTTGATTTCCGTTGCACAGTCTTCATGCGCCACTCAAGAAAGGGTTAGAGCCTTTGTTGCTTTGAATATCATAGAAGTGTTCCTGAAAGAAAAAAAGCTGTCTCAAGAACAAATACTGTATGTTGCTTATATGCAAACAAGGGAGTTAAACTTATATATCATTTTTGGAGTATGGGTCTTTCAAAGATGGGGAAAGTGAAACAATCCCGAGGGCATGAAACTCTTTTGTTGCTTTACTAACAGCTCTCCTGCAAGCAGGAAAAATCTCTTACCATTTTTGTCTGTTTTATAAAAGGATATAGGATTAAGTTGAAGCCTCTTATCCTTCTTTTCCATGCATGTGAGTGACAATAATATTAACCAGTAACCGTGTGGTGGAATATTTCAAACTTCCAGTCTCTTCATACTCTTTAATCACAGTCATCTCTGCTGCTTTGAAGTAAGAATTTGCTCCACATTCTAAAAAGAAAACATTATAAACACATTTATAACTACACTTAGATCTATGTTGTAAGCAAATACATTCATCTAATACCTATTACATACATATTACTTGCATTTTTTTAGGAATTATGTCTAATAAATAATGATTAAAATCTAGTTGTTTACAAGTTGCAAGGACACTGTCCATCAAAGGCTGGCATCCAGAATCACCTGTGTCTCTGCTTAAAGTGCTTGAGACTGACAGTGTATCTGTCAGACTTGGAGAGGAGGAGCCTTCACACCCTTGCTGCAGGACACTTAGATCTGAAGATCACACACACACAAGTATAAGGCAAATAAAATCTAAAGTCCAGCACATTAAAACTATATCACATACCTGGCTGGATATTACCTGTCTCAAGACAAAACATTACCATTACCTATAACTCTGCTTACCACAAGTAGTGAGGGTCACATATTCTGTCAGGTCTGAACGATCAGCCAGGTTCATAGATGCTTCAGTAGATGGGAGGTCTGAAATGCAGACAACACATACAGCTTAATATGAACTGATTAAATACTGTACTTTGGAATTCTTATCATCCACTTCTCACAATCACATATTTTTGTCTGTGTCAAGATACAAATCTCTCAAAATATAAGTGCAGCAAAATATGAATTTTTAAATGTCCTACCATCATCACTGTAGATGAAGAAACACAGATCTTTGAAACATCCTCATCCACCTCTGCTCCCTGTTGATCTGTGACTTTCAGTGTTGTAGTCTCTGGGATAAGAAACTTCTGCTGGACTATACCATAACAACTCCACGTTACAACATGTTTACATCTTTATTAATTTAATACTAAACATCTGACTGACCTGCACTGAGAAAATCTGAGAAGCAAGCCTCTTCCAGTTTAATGTCCTTCTTCTTCCCTCCATGTTGTACTTTGATCAACATGTTGGTTTGACATAAAGGAAGAAAATGTTGTATGTCTGAGAATAACATGTTCAAGTTAAAGTTTATCCCAACTACACACTGTGAAAATACACGTTTCTCACCGCTGTTCAAAACAGCAAGGCTACAGTTTATAAGCTCAACTGTTAGCATGCTAGCCAAAACTGACTTTTTAGCTGCGTCTGCGCCGTTGAGCCGGAAATTATTCTCTTAAAACACCGACATGCGGTTGCATTGTTGGATGGTTATTTCCAAAACAGTATTAATTACCTTCAAGATGCGCGTCGTCATTAATTTGTGAAGCTTATCAAACAGTTTGTCATTACCGTCATACAGACACATCACACGCCACAGACAGTATGGCCGACATTAACGTTTGAGTGAAAGCTAACAGCTCCACAATGGCAGCTAAGGACAGTTAGCTAACTAATGCTGCAGGGAGCTACTTGCTCTAAATAATGGAGTAAAAGCAATGGGGTTACATTCAACATCAAGTTTGCAGTCATTAGCGGGACTATGTAAGTAGATAAAGTGAGAACAATGACAAAATATCACGCATTTAAAGTACTTTCTGATAAAAATCATGCTCTTACCAGCCTTGTGACGACGTTCCTTGTGCTGCTCATGCCGCGATAAAATGCGTCGTGAACTCCAGGGACAGAGTTAAAACCAGATCCTGAACACCAGGGAATAAACTCCAAAATTCAGCTCGGCCTGGGTGTACACCTTAACACACACTGTAGTCAGAGTTATAAAATAAACTCCAGAAATGTAACTCTTTCACACTTTTTTGCCTGACTCCAGATTTTAGTACTTTGTGAATTTGCTGTGTGTTAGTACATGTAGTTGTGTACAGTTCAGCTGCTGCTGTCCTTGGTGCTGAATTCACCAACCCAGCTGAATGGTCCTGAGTGCTTATTGTTGTAATTCATTTGGTATTTTTGAGAAGATTGAATATCATTAGTATGGGTTATTTTTGTGTGTGTGTGTGTGTGTGAGAGAGAGAGAGAGAGAGAGAGAGTGTTTGTCCTTTGATGCCTTTGATGTATCAACATTCTACAGTCTGATGTCACAGGCTGCAGTAAGTGGACACACAGCCAGAGACAAGTTCAGAAGTCAAACAGGAGCAGAAACAGTTGGACTGGACAGGACTTGCTCATGATTTAGGAAGAAAGAAGCACTCAGATATTTCTGCACAATTATTGACAAGGAAGGGAGGAGCTACTGCTGTTACAAGGACAAGAGGAAACTACAGGAAAGTCCAGATCACCTCCAAGGTTTTCAGTAAGTCAAAACCTTTTTAGTTGATGTCAGTGTTTCAGTTCAGTGAGATGTGTTTGTTGGCATGATGTCTAATCACACAAGAACTTCAGCCCAAAGGTTTCAGTAAATGTTCAGTTTATTTATGCTGATTGTATCTGTGAGATTTTCCTATTGTCAACTTAGGTTTCCACTTTTTGCTTCAAAGCATTATGGTTTGTGTTAAAGGAAAGGTGCCTATTTTTTCAAGTTTATCTTTTAAACTTCAAATGTTCAAAAACATTCACATGCTTTTATGTAAATTGAAATCATTTGTGGTTGTTGCTTTGGATCCTCCTAAATGATGGAGCATAAAATCCACAGTCCATGTCCTGTGTAAAAGGGACGTCCAAAGTTCAAAAGAAGCAAACATGAGGCTTCAGCAGTCTGACTTATATAGTTGAAACAGGCGTCCTCCAAGTCTTTTTATCATTTATGTTGAAGATCAACCGCCAGTGCTTTGCATGTGAAACAGTAGTTTGTCTGCAGCCACAGATCCAGACTCTGCAGTTAGTAACATACATTAATGGGATATGAATGTGTACAGATGGAGAGGGAGAGGAGGAGAGAGGAAATCAGTGCATCATGGGAAGTCTTCCAGCAGTGTAGACCTATAGCAGCATAACTAGTGGCTCATTCAGGAAAGCCTTACTCAGCTCTGACTATAAGGTTCATCAGAAGGGAAAGTTTGAAGCCTCCTCTTAAACATGGAGAGGGCGTCTGCCTCCAAGACCCAAACTAGTAGATGGTTCCACAGTAGAGGAGCCTGATATCTGAGGGCTCTGCCTCCCATTCTCTCTATTGGAGACTTTAGGAACCACAAGTAAACCTGCATTCTGGGAACACAATGTTCCAGGGTAGTAGGGGATGGCTGCACTGCTGCTGTGACCCGACTTGGTAACACAGCCGGCCATTGCCAACTCTTAACATTCTCCTCTCCTTAGCTGTGTCTTCAGTAGCTAAACTTGTGTATCTATGCTGAAGATTAGAGAGAAAGCTCTGTTCTAAAACATCTCTCTGTTTTCAGCTCTCAGGACTTTTGCAGCTTCTCCCTCAGTCTCTACAGTTTGGAGTTTAGTCTCACTCCTGTGCTCTTGTTTGTACTTTGGGATATCAGCCTTATGTCACTGTTTACTGATCAATTACAGCCATATCAGAGCTGTGTTATGTTACTGATAATGCAAACCAAACTTTTCCTGCTTAACTGGGAAAAAGTTGTAGGAATATTGATTGTAGTTATCAGTGAGTTGGCAGTGCTTTAGTAGAAGCTCAGATCAACAACCTCATTTCAATTCATATCATGACTTGATGTGACCACAACCAACACAATGGAAAATCCTATTTGAATGGGTTTGTATTACACTTTTGTGTTTTACTTTTCCAGGTCCTTCAGCTTCACATTTTAATATGAGGACTTCAAAAATCACAATGTTTAATTCAAAGAACACTGAAATATCACATTCAGTGTGCAGCTCACACTGTTGGTGGTTGGGGTCTTCAGACTCCCTGAAAGCTGACATACAGTATTAGTTCAAGAAGGTAGTATTTTTATTTTGGATGAAACACATCCAGGTGTATCACTGTCCCTGTATAGTGTGCTGACTTTCTAAATGTACCTCGGACATGTTTTAAGACTCAGGAAGATTGTGCTTTCCAGTTTGCAGCCTCTAAACTTTGGAATAATCTCCCAGTAAGTCTGAGGTGTGTGGACTCTGTGGACTCTTTCACAAAGCAGATACAAATCCATCTGTTCAGACAGGTTTTTAGGTAACGTAGTATTTTATGTTTACACTTGTGTTCTATATCTGCTCCTCTCTTGAATTTCACCTGGTTTTCTAATTGTTTTATTTGTTTCTCTCTCTTTGACTGAAGCAATTTGTGACTAGATTAGAGCCTTTGTGGAGGCAGAGTGATGAGTCTGGGAGCCTGTGGTTTGGCTGCAGCTCATGTGATTGTGTTTTTAACTGAAGATATTATCAGAAAATGAGTTAACATCCACATTAGTTTAACAGCAGAAGCTGTGAAAGAAGTCTCTTATCAAGCTCACATTGTAAAGTGGGTTAAAACACTCACACAACATTAATCCTGATGAATTTTCTACATTTAAAAGTCACTTTTCTCCTTCAGTTGTTTGATGGCAAATCTGTGTTTGACAAAATCCTTTCAGCAATGTTTTTCCTCAGCTGAGAGACTGGACGTGTGGACAGGAACTTGTTTGTGTCTCTTGATGAAAACACACATTTGATGTGTGGAATGAAGGTTTTCCTCCAACAGAATGGATTTATTGTAGTGGACAAAGAGGAGGGTCAGTTCAGTTCTCTGTCACAGTCAAGAGTCTCTGTCTGCTGGAGAAAGCAGTGCAGTGGATTAGACTGTGCTGTGCAGCAGAGTGTGTTTCTGTGACACACTGTTGTAGTAAAGACTGAGTCCTTTGGAAAAAGGCAGATATCTTTGTCCATGGCTCTTGTTTTCATTGTCACAGTGAGATATTTCTTCAGGATTTTGTAATCTCTGGTTATTAGTCAGTCACTTAGTTTTATAGCCAGTTTATCACTCTTCAGTTTAATCAACACAGCTTTATCCACCTGCACACATCAAACATTATCATTAACAGGAGTATTAACACTACTGTGAACTGACAACATGGTGTGGAGAGAAGAAGTGGTGTTAATACACTGCAGGCTGAGGGTGTGGCTGATGAGGTGATTGCAGACAGGTGAGCAGGAGCTCTGGAGGGAAACCCAAAGTAAGTCAACCACACCCAGGCCTACACACACACAGACAAGAACACAGACAAACGGGACAAACCAGAAACACTAGGGAGGTTCTCCCAGAAACACGAGGAAGGAGGGAGAGACTGTCGGCTCCTAACATGACTTTGTACCACGCTCTCCACTAAAAGATGGTGAAGAGAGAAGTTTCTGTGCTGTATTTTTTCATCCTATTGTTAAGTGACAAAAGCAAATAAATTTCAAATAGATAATTAACCAAATGTGAATCAGGCCCATTTTCAATCTATACTGACTGATTAACAAAATGGTGATTTTATCTATTTAAAATTAAAAATACAACAGTGAAGTCTGCAAAAACTGAATGGGTCTGAATACTTCCTGTAGCCACTGTATGTCACTCGCCCTAAGAGCAGTGTTTCATCTGCTGCTTCCTCTTCACATCCCACTGGCTGAAGCTCACAGCTGTTTAATGTCAGTGTAACTGAATCACTTCATTTAACAAGTGGAGAGTTTGTCAGGCAGCTACACTGAACCAGACATAAAGTCTAGTTTACTGAGCCCTGTTCATGGCCAGAAATCTGATTTCCAGTTTCATGACCTAAGTATGTGTAATGTGTTTCTTTGGTGAATTACCATAGAAATAACTGCCACTGCTTATTAAGCTTTATTTAAGAGGCCAGAACAGAGAGAGAAGGAGTGTGTGAGAGAGAACAACTCGCTTACTTTGGGAAGTGTCACTAAAATCTATCATTTCTTATCTAAATGGATGAATACTTTTCTTGTTATTTTTTTCTGTTAAAGGTTTATGTCATTGTGTAGCTGTTGATTTAAAGTGCAGGTGTTTCACCTGCTTGAAATTAATTAAATTCCCTTTGATTCAATGTTGTACAACAGCATAACATTGAATCAAAGGTAATTTGATTTAATTTAATTTCTTTTAACACTTTCAAAACAGAAAAAGTCCATTTAATGACAAAGTTAAACAGATCTCAATAATGTGATCTGAATTCATTATTAATATAAAACACAAAACATTCAGGACACATCTAAATCATCAGTGGTGAAGCCAGTTGGTTTGAAAGTCACATAATTAGATAAATGGAGATCACCTGTGTGCAGCCAAGGGCTTTCAGGTGATTGTAGTATAAATACACCTGCATCTGGAGGATCCAGCTTTTGGTGAGTGAGCAGAGAAACTCTCCACCATGAAAACAGAACAACACTGAGTGTCTCTGAGAAAATGGGATTGAAAAGCAGAAATCAGTGGCTGGATACAAGAGAATTTCCAAGTCACTGAACTTCCCTTGAAGAACAGTTAAACCAATCACTATGAAATGGAAGGAGTGTGACATGGTGAATGATGTCTGTCTGTCTGGAGCAGGCTGTTCTAAAAAACTGACATGTCAGAGAAGAAAAAACGAGCAGCTCCAAAAAGTTTCACACCATCTTTGTACTTTCACACTCTGATATTAGCTTTGGTTTTTCTCTCTCTGTCTCGTCCTTTTAACAACCTCCTGCAGCAGGAGTCACATTGAATTTGTCACATCTGATGACCCTTCACTTGTTCATAGAAACCAGAAAAAAAATGAGAATATTGTGGTTCAGTGCTGAGCCTGATAAACTAAAAGGGTTGCATTCCAGAATAAAGGAGTTCAATATCATTTGGAGGTTAAAGCACATGATGTGTTTCAAAATGTAGTGATAATTATAAAAGAATACATTTTATTTGAGATGTCATCTTCAAAGAAAAAGAGAAAACAGAGGTTGAATGAGGTTTGACACAAATATCTGAATCTCTCTGACTGACAGCAGCAGCTCTGACATATGGAGGAGAGATAATCTCAGGCAGAGGTTTTATTGATAAGGGAGATAAAAATGTGAACAGGTGCATTAACCAGAGGATCTCAGTCTTCTCTGTGTATCAGATCATCTATGGTGATTCCTGATACAGACATAAACATCCAACATGGAGGATGAAAAGATTTACAATATACTTCACACAACTATAAATGTTTGAAATATTATCAATTTCTTGAGATTTATATTGTCAATAACTTTTAAAAGACTTAAAGACTTGTACATAAAATAGAAAAATAAAAATAAATTGCTTCAATGACACAGTGGTGCTATGTTTACACAATTGCTAATGTTATGACTGATTTATATTTATATTTATTACATTTATATGTATTACAAATGCTTTGTTGTGAATTACATGAATTAACACACTAATTTTGGGAACACTGATGCTCCAAAATGTGAGCTCTCAGAATTCTGGCTGTCAGTACTATTTCTAACTGTTGTAGTTACAGAAATCAACGAGAAAATAATCAATTGCTTCAATATAAAGTAGTGCTATGTTTACATGATGTGCTCATGTTCCAACATTTACACTGATGCTCTGTTTATATGAATTACCAATGTTGCGACCCTTACACTGATGCTCCGTTTACATGAGTTACCACAGTGTTGTGACCCTTATACTGATGCTCTGTTTACATGAATTATACTTAACACTGAGGCTCCATAATGCAAGCTCCCAGTATTCAGGCACATATCACTGATATTTCATATTGCAAGCTCCCAGTATTCAGGCACATGTCACTGATACCCCATAATGCAAGCTCCCAGTATTCAGGTGAATAACATTGATGCTCCATAATGTGAGCTCTCAGAATTCTGGCTGTCAGTATTATTGGTCTTCATAGTTATTGGCACAGATTTTTCTTGATGGTTGTTATTTTGTTATGCACAAAATATTTTACTGCTTTCCAGTCTCTTCCATTGTCCCTTAGAACAGGATTTTCATCCAAGCATCTTAGACAATCTACCATTCCAGGAATCTTCATTTTCGTCAGGAGGTCTTTGAAATAGTGTTCAATTATTTTTCTCTTGCTGATGGTCTTCTGGATCTCCCTATAAATACATGAAGAAATTCATTTAGTGAAGAAATTGTTGAATGAAAATCACCGCCATCAATTCTTATGAATAAATATCAAGGTGACAATATTTGAGTCGGTGGAATCACATACCCTTTTGCCTGAAGTGCAATAATGATTTTATGTCCACAGTTGCCTTTCTGGAAGTGGAAGTCCCTTCTTCAGGATCATCATCAGTATCTTCTTTTTCTTCTTCTTCTTCGGGATCCTCTGAGTTTCCTGAAATCACATAGATGGCAATATAATTAGAGTGACAGATTTTTTGTTACGATTGTACGTGTAGTGGACAATGTAGTGGAAAAGTCTTACCTTTTTAGGATAGATAGATAGATAGATAGATAGATAGATAGATAGATAGATAGATAGGAACTTGCACAGAAGTACAGGCGAAATTTCGTTAAGGAGTATAGCCTCCGGCAGCAGCAAAATGCCACCACACGCTTTCCTGAAAGTTAATTTGCAAGTTGCAATACATACATTTGACACACAGTCACATCATACATTATGACTTTTGTACACAGTACACGTGGAAACATGCTGGAATTTTTTCATGGACACATAGGGAGGGGAGGGGGGGGGGTTACAAAAGATAAGGTGCGGAGGCAGACGGTAGATGGGGGGTGGGTAGGGAGGGGAGTGTGTGTGCATCAGTCTATGAGAAGTCTTTGCGATTTGTATGTCCTAGACTGCCGGGATGTTTACAGGTCAGTTCATCAGTTGTCCTTGAAGGGAGATACGAGCTGCATAGGAATTTGATAGGAGCACAGCTGCAGAGCTATTCTTCTAGGCCGGGAGGGGGGGGGGCGAGGGACAGAAACAATACAGCCAATATGCAAAATGCAATTTTATCGATCCGCGTTGAATTTATCTAGATCAGTAGTCAATCGGACTGGTATCGGTGCTCATCATCCCCTGCAGATGCATGGAGTAGCTTCGACATCTCCTCAAACAGACAGTCCCTTCACCGATCTCAACAGGTGTTTGGACTGTCTTCCGATGTTATCACTTCGTCTCTGTTCCTCCTCAGATCGGGCTGAGATGTTACTGATCAGTCCTTCGATCCGAGCCATCTTCTGATGGAATTCCGTCAGCCGAGTATCCATGAACCCGAGGTGCTGTTTTATCTCCGTGCTTAGCGGTAGTGCCAATCTGCCAGCAGCGGTTTTTCCAATTCTCCGATAGATCAGGGCAATACCCAGGCCAATCAGTAGTATCCCTGCTATCAATGTTCATTAAATAAATAGATCCTCCACGTCTTCCAGGGACAGCGCTTCCAGGCATACCAGGCGCCAGGAATCCCAAGCATCTCGGACATACCCATGCAGCGAATGTCCCCTCAGGGCAGAGTGGTTCTCTCGGTGATTCTTTTCTTTGTGGGAAAATTTTGTCCAATGCACTGAGTGACCAATTAATTAGCTCCATCTCAAAAAAATCTATCCCAAGAGTAGCAGAGCAGGGTGCTTCAGGAAAAAAAAAAAATCACAAAGACGAGACGAGAGAAACAAAAAGCAAGCCAAGAGACAGTAGGAGCAGTCAGAAACATGTCTGCACTCCTCAGAAGCAGGAAGTAGAAGTAGAAGTTACCTTTTGACTCATGGCATTATCTGCATCCAAGATTAACTCATCTTCAGCTGCAACAAAATGTAATGTTAAATAAATTTTTACAAATTAAAAGTCTTTTCACCCCTAAATACAAAAAAAGCAATGTAAATGACAAAATACAGAAAATTTTAGAATCTTTTCCTTACAATTGATATTTGGTGTGATGTCATCCAAGGACTTTCCTTTGTATTTGCCCATTCCCCTTTGCAGGGCAAAGAGAATTCTACTGACTTTGGCCATTTGGAGAGTTTCTTCTGGTAGTCTGTAAAACTCCCTATGCACCTCAACATCGTGTCCCATGAAAGAAGCCAACTGGTCTAGCTCATGGGTCTGAAGGTTGAGTAGCTGTGAAACAGTGGCTATGTGCTTCCTCAGCTTAGTGGAAGTTATATTTTCTGGGTTTTTAGCTCCACAGCCTTCTGCATATCGTTTGAGGCTGTCACATCCACAGATGTTTTCCTGTGATCCAAAGTAAGGTCTGGCAAAAATATATGGATTACTTGGGGAAAGCCCAACCTTGTCCCTTGTTTTGATGAGAAGATCCACGGATTCTCTGACATTTGTCAAAAACAAGACTGGTACCTTGCGGCCCCTTTTCCCCTGTATTTCCACCCTGATGAGATTCTCTCAGTTTTTTTTCAAATGGTGACAAGCTCTCCAGAATCTCTTCTTGTAAAATGAAAATGTATTCTACATTTTGTGCAAACCTGCCATCTGCATGCAAAATCCTACTATTAAAGTAGCGGGACAAGGTTAAATGATGCTGTCTAACACTGTGATAAGTAAAATGTCCATGTGGAAGCAACACAGGAAAACATTTAGCTTCATTAGCATGATCAGACAGCAGCCTAACAGGACTATTTCCCTCTCCTGGTGCTACATTCAATACATCATTGAAATACTGATCCAAATCTTCCTGACCAATGTCCACAGGCATAAGACAAGTATCCTGGAACATACAGTGCTGCTGTCTATCATGGAGAAGCTCATCCTGACCATCTTCAACAACATTATCACAGTGTGCCACCACTGGAACCTCACTATCTTCCTCCCTACAAAATGCATTAACCCATGCATCATTAAATTCAACATCTTTATAATGAATGTTATTCACCTTCAAATACTGCAACGCTTACCTAACATGCATAGTATCAACAAACTGATACTCATAGTGGCCTTTGTATGTCAGTTTGCATTTTAATTTAACTCGCAACAAAGACCCTTACATGTTAGAACGAGGCAGCAGATTGGTTGTGTCTACAATGTTGGCAGGGACACAGGTCACTGGTCCATATACTCCATTTGCCCACCTTTAGGCAATGCCACCATCTTCATAAAAGGAATATGTAATGCAACCAAATGTTGCTCTAAACTATTCAAACATGCCAGTTCAGCTGGAATAGGAGGAACCATCAAATTGTTCCCTACATATTCACCTTTACTAGTTTTAGAATGGCATGTATGATAAATCCATAGCTGACCTCTAGGTGAACCAATCCACTGACATGGCAATATGCAGTCATCATTACATGTGTGCAGGTATTGGTCAGTAATACACTGCTCTGCAGTTGTACGTATTCCCTCCTTGCTATCATACTGTTCTCTCTTACAATGTAAAACCTGGTGCCTAAACAACAACCTGTGAAAAACACAACAAACAAAATCAGGCCTATCTTTAACTTTGTCTAAAAACTGCTCCATAACTACATTAGACTGCTCTGACATTTTTTATTCTGCTGTCTCTTTAATTTCACAGCAGCCACAACACGCTGCCTATGCTGTGGATTTACTTGATACTTCCTAATGCTGGTAGCTTTGACTTACTGTTGATGCACCTTATTTAACATGTACTTCTGCCTACTTGCAGCTTTAACACTATCCCTATGCACCTTATTTAACATGTACTACTGCCTACTTGCAGCTTTAACACCATCCCTATGCACCTTATTTAACATGTACTACTGCCTACTTGCAGCTTTAACTCTATCCCTATGCGCTTTGTCTACTAAATATTTCCTAACACTGAAGGCTTTCACATAGGCTCTATGCACCTTGTTTAACCTATAGTTCTTAACACTGAAATCTTTTAACTTCTGTCTGTATAAATCATTTTGCATATATTAAACTTTTTTTCTGTATCTGTCTCTGCTGCCTGTGCAGCACATTTGACTTGTATTTAATTACATGTTGCAACAACTTCTTCTTTTTCAAATATTTTGAATGGGTTGTGGTTGGTTGCTCAAATTCAAGTGCGTCCCTCCTACCAACCCCACTGTTGCCTGTACTATGCAGTCTAAGATTATATCTCCTACAGCCAGGTGTGTTAACTGTACAGTAGCCATAACATGTCTGTGTCAGGGGCTGGTTAACACACACAACAGTCTCATAATGATTACCATGTACATTCACTAAATAAACACCATGATGTGACACATGCTTCTGCTTACAACTATATTCAAGCCAGCGATCATTATAATATGTAAAGACATTAACACCAAAGCAGTCAGCTGCTGCTTGAATCTCTAACTCAGTGGCCCAGTTACCAACATAGCGCATCCTTGACACATTGACATTCTGAAATTGAGGAAAACTCACTTCTCAGAATATTCTCATATGCCACAGGATCGCTCTCTAACTGCTTGACAACTGCATGTCTAATTTTCCTATGATACTCTTGTGTACCACTAATGGCCTGGCTAAGAGCCCTGAAAAAACAGTTCCCATCACCCTTAATCTTTTCTGTCTTACAAGGAGTTTAGAATATAAAATTTGGTTTATATTCTAAACCAGGAGTAACCAACCTGTGGCTCCCGAGCCGCATGTAGCTTTTTGCATGATTTCATGTGGCTCTTACGTTCATATCGAAGTTTGTGATTGTGTTTTTCTTTTGTTTTTTAATTTGCGTGTTCGCTTTGCTTAAGTTCAATATGGTATTTTCGTCAAATGCGCATGTGCGTGAGATAAAAATACCGCAAAGTTTCCCAGTAGGGGCAAGATCATTTAAGTAAACAATTTCTGTCAACTTCGCTCTAAAAATGGCAGGGAAAAATGCACAGCAAAGCGAAAAAAAACGAAGATGAAAACAGGATGTTTTTAACAGAATGGGAGAGTTTATATATTTTGTTAAACATAATGACAAGCCATTCTGCTTTATATGTCAGGCGCCATTAGTACATTTCAAAGCTTCAAAGCTTTGAAATGTACTTACAAAGCACTCACAGACCATAATGCTTGCATCATGTCAACTGGCTTGGAACAGTTAGAACCACAATAAGAACTAAACTATTAATTTAAAACATGGTGAAAAGAAAAGCATGTTTATATGGATTACTGCAGTCCTGTTCTAACTGTACATGTCAAACATCACATTTATACATTGTGATTGTGCATAACTTAATAACATGCCAATAAAAATAACATGACTGATAAACATCATAGATAAATGATGTATAAATCCATGTCACTACGTTTCATATAAAATACAGATAAACCTACTACATATTTAAAATGGTCACGAACATCAGATATAAAACAAACAACAGTTTCAGTGTGAAAAACATGTAGGTGAGCCACAGGAATTTCACACCTAAAGGTGGTCTGACCAGTTGCTCCCCCTCCCTATTGTTGAAGGCCTGTCTTTATTCAAATGTACAAAAATGAGACTTGTTAGTAAGTCACTGCTACAAAGTTATGGTTGTAGGAGTACCTATTTTTGTTCATGAAGCACTTGTTTTGTGAAAATGACAACTTGTATTGCTACAACTTGCCTATTTCCCAAAATAGAGACATCAAAGTGCCAAAGTACTCCTACATGGTAAAAGCTGTAAACATGATTTAAACTAACTTGTAAAACATGTTGATGACATTTACACTTTGAGTTTTTGTGCTGCAGTGAAAAGCTGAAATAATTGTAATAATTGTATGCATTTTTACACCTACTGTCATGTACAGTTTACAACTTGCAAGCTGAGATCCCAAATACTCAACCACAGGAGCAGCACAGGAAAAAGACAGAATGAGAGGACAGGGAAGGGTATGCTACAACATACTAATTTTATGCTCTCACATTCTCTACTCTGACCAAACTCTGCATTTTCAGACACTAAAACAAACACCAATTTTGCCATGAAGGGTATGAACCATTCCATGTTTAAAATCACCTTAACCAACAAGTGCCACTTAGAACACTTCTGCCAATTGCCAGATTTCTTCACATCAAGTGGACATCATTCCCTGCTCTTCAAAAAACAGTAAGTACACTTTTAACACTTATCTTGAAAACTCAGATTCATTCAGATTCTGATTCAGATTCAGAAAACTTTATTTGTCCACAGGGAGCAATTTAAGGCACACTGACAACATAAAGTGAAAAAGAACATTTCAATCAAGCCATACACAAAAAAAATAGTATACATAGAAAAGTATACATACAAAAATAAATAGTAATACATAGTCAGAAAGGTGCACTCAAAGAAAATGCATAAAAAAGTGAACAGAAAAAAAGTGTAGAGTACAGATAGAGAAAGAAAAAAGAGGAGGACAGACTGTGTGTGTGTGTGTGTGGGGGGGACATACAGAGCACAACAATGGTGGGGATGATGAGGAGTTTAAGTTTAACAGCAGAATAGCTTTAAAACAAAGATGGTTGTTCTCTTCTGGCTTTGGCAGTCAAGACAAAACCACAAAGAGAGGACCCACTCAGTGCTAAGTAAAGGACTTTTGACAGACCTTTGATTATTTTGCCTACCAACCTGAGTGCATATAGATCATGCATGTGTGAGGGAGGTCAGACAGACAGGGTACAATCTTCAAGCACACTGAGCGGTGCTTTGCAGCCAGTTTCAGTTCTGGAGACTGATGGAGTGAAACCAGCAGGTTATAGAGAAGATACTGCATCTATACTACATTGTTTATAAGTTTCCATTTTCTTCACAGACATGGCATTTTCATCACCATCTAAGCTACCATCAATGAATTACCCCAATGTACAAGAAATCAGACAGTCTCTGCAGCTACTATATGTAAGTGCCTTCTTATTTCTACAGACTAAATTACTAGAAATATGACCATATCCTTGTCACTACTTCTAACTAATATTTGTTTGCTTCCAGGACACTGCATGTGACCCTCAGGTGCTTCGACCACAACTACAAAACATCATTTACCAAACCTCAACAGATATGATAAACAACACAATAAGACAAGCACTCACAGCACTACAAAAAAAGCTGGAATTCACCCAAAAACAACTCACAAAAACAGAAGAAGAACTACAGTGTTGCAAAGAAGCCCTGCATGCACTCATTCCAGCAGGTACTGAAAATTCACAAACGTATCTCTACATTTACAAACCAATACAAAATGTTTCACATGTCCTGCTTTGAATTTTCTCAAACTAATTTACTTTTGTATTCCACTAGAAATGGAAGAAGACACAACACTGCACATGCCACGCCATGAGACAACACCACTGTTCAGCATAACCTCTTAATGCAACAACCCACAAAAGGTATAGTGGACCTGAACTTTGTACATCAAGATTAACATCACATCAACATAAAACTGTCACTCCAAACTCATGATCAACATCTCATCTAATTTCCCTTAGAACCCACATCCTGAAAAACACACACACACACACTCATTCTATCTATCTAACATATTTTTATATATTTTTTAAAACTGTTGACATCAACCCTTTGGACACAACCGACGATCCTGAACAGCACCCTTCACCTGATCAAACAACACAGGGCAAAACACTGAACCATATGCAGCAATATCTTAACATCACCAAACAAGAAATGTTACTATATTAAAACATCCTATTATAAACACTAATTATATCTCTCTTTTCTTTTTTAACCAGATATTGGACAGAAGACCACACCACCAAAGAAGAAAAGATGCAAACTACAAGAACCATAAACCTGGACCCACAAACACTTCACCTTTTATTACAGTGGCCTTATAATACTTACATATCATAGTGTGCATAATTGAGTGTGTTTAAACTTGTTTAATATTTGTATTTGACAAACCACTGTATAAAAAAAACATTTGTGTAAATGTTCATATTTGTTTTACAATAAAAGCACTGTATCACAAATTCAACTGTTCTTTTTGCACAATCACACAGATTTTGATAAGAGACGTCTTTCACAGCTTCTGATGTTAAACTAATGTGGATGTTAACTCATTTTCTGATAATATCTTCAGTTAAAACACAATCACATGAGCTGCAGCCAAACCACAGGCTCCTATAACTGCACTTATCATCTCTCTGAATTTCTTCTTCCAACAGACGTTAAACTCCATGAAATGATCAGGAAGTCAGTTTGGACGCAGTGAACAAAACACACACTTTTCTGTTTGCTGAACTGACTTCAGGTTTCATGCTGTTCCAGCAGAAACATTGTGACTCTACAATATCCACATGCTGAGCAACACACTGCACTAACAACATGATACAACACTGTGTTTGTGGAAAACAGCATCATTGTCATTGAGCTGATGAGTGTCTTTCTCATTAATTTTCCTCTTATCTGTTTTGTCTTTGTCTCCATCTATCTGTCCTCTGTCTCTAACAACTCTTCATGTGTCTGTATGTGCATGTTCATTTTAAAGAGGCTCAGGATGGTTTCCATGTGAACAGGCCTTTCTCTGGAGGAAATATTTGCCTACAGTGGTGGTCCTGCTGCTGTCTCCCTCCACTGCTCTGTGATCTGACTGGACTCCAGTCCAACTCATTCTTCTGTCTTTACAGGTTTACAGTTACAGAGCAGCTGCTGCTGTATTTTATTGCTTCTTATCAGTCTCACCTCCTGCAGCAGGAGCCACATCCCATCTCTCAAATCTGATGCTGCTTGTCCACAGAAAGTCAACAATGAGAATACTGAAGATACAGCTGCCTTCCAGGAACAATATGAAAACTTCAGTAGTATAAATTATAGAGTAACACAAGAGAAATGAAGAGATGAAAACCAACATCAACAGCAATCACGTCTACAAATGTTAGAAACATTCATTTTCATGAGTTAGTGATTTTCCCTCCATCTTCATCGAAACCTCCACCTGAACATCACATACAAAGGAACATTAGTCAGTTTGTGTCTCTTCTGTATCATTTTCAGCAGGTAACCAGCCAACATTACATCACCTTGATCTATGACAGGATCCTGTCACATTTATTGCCTCAGTGTCACTGTAAATCTTTTCCTTATTGAACTTCATATGCAGTGTGTATATTTGAATATATAGTCTAGTCACAAACTGCTTCACAGTCAAAGAGAGAAAACAAATAAATAAAACAGTAAGAACAGCAGATAAAATTTTCCATTGTGTTGGTTGTAGTCACATCAAGTCATGATATGAATGGTCACTAACACTCAAACTGTGCTGGAACAGTGAAAAAAGTGTTTTTCCACTTTACTGCACAGCAAATGAAGTTGTTGATCTGAGCTTCTACTAAAGCACTGCCAACTCACTGATAACTACAATCAATATTCCAACACCTTTTTCCCAGTTAAGCAGGAAAAGTTTGGTTTGCATTATCAGTAACATAACACAGCTCTGATATAAATTTATTAGCCTTTATTACATGTCATTAACTCTGTGTCCTCTCTGTCCCGTAGTCCTGTGTTTGTTTCTCTCTGGTCTCTCTTTCTCTGTACCTTTCTGCAGGTACCTCTGGCTCCGGAGCTGCATGTCCTATGGTCCTGGCTCCACCCACCTGCTGCTGTTTATTGTTTACAATGATCTATTTCTAACATGTTTAATGTTCCACTCTGCTACAGATAAATATTGGATTAATATTCTTTGCAAACTGTAATGTAAATAATTACCAGTCATGACAGCTTTTTGCCTCCGTGCTCTGTTTCATAATTCTAATCTGCTGAGCACACATTATCCAATAACTGTTCACTAACTGTAATGTAAATACTGACCCACATTGTCTGTATTATGCTGCATGTCTTTCTCCCCCTCTCCTCCATTCCCAGCTGTCCTATCTTCCTCCTTTTCCTCCTTTCACCCAGCCTGGCCATCAGCAGGAGGGTCCCCCATCTGAGCCAGGTTCTGCTCAAGGTTTCTTCCTGTTAAAAGGGAGTTTTCCTTGCCACTGTCGCCTTAAGTGCTTGCTCTGGGGTCAGACTCTGGGTCTCTGTAAAGCGCTTTGAGACAATTTTGATTGTGGAAGGCGCTATATAAATAAAATTGAATAGAATTGAATTGAATTGAATTGAATATAGCTGTAATTGATCAGTAAACAGTGACATAAGGCTGATATCCCAAAGTACAAACAAGAGCACAGGAGTGAGACTAAACTCCAAACTGTAGAGACTGAGGTAGAAGCTGCAAAAGTCCTGAGAGCTGAAAACAGAGACACGTTTTAGAACAGAGCTTTCTCTCTAATCTTCAGCATAGATACACAAGTTTAGCTACTGAAGACACAGCTAAGGAGAGGAGAATGTTAAGAGTTGGCAATGGCCGGCTGTGTTACCAAGCCGGGTCACAGCAGCAGTGCAGCCATCCCCTACTACCCTGGAACATTGTGTTGCAGGTTTACTTGTGGTTCCTAAAGTCTCCAATAGAGAGAATGGGAGGCAGAGACCTCAGAAAACAGCAGGGAACGTGCTGACGTGGCTGACGTGGTGGTAACGTATTGTGTCACTTCCTGTTTGCTGCTTCTGCACTGTGGTGTTACGAGTGTTATCCTAGCTTATTAATCAACTCTTACTTTGCCGTGTTCTGTGGTCAATCTCTGAATTCCTGTACACGTATATTGCTTTAGTTAAACATCTGTGGTGCACGTGTCCCTCGGAATCTAACACTACACTCTAATCACTCTAACTCTGGTCCGCTAGCTTAGCTGTTAGCAATGGCTTCTCTCTCTCCTGCTGTCTCTCCTGCTGTCTCTCCTCTCTCTTGCACGGTGTGTGAGATGTTTAGTTACTCCTCTGCCTCCTTTAGCGATAATGGTATGTGTAATAAATGTAGCATTTTTGTAGCATTGGAGGCGAGACTTAGGAAGTAGAGGCTCGGCTCCGCACCATAGATAATCGCCCCGCAGCAGCGCTAGCTAGTCAGTCCCCTGTAGCTGATGCGGACCAGCCTAAATTAGCTACAGCTAGCCGTCCTACGTTAGCTCCTGTCAGCCGTTCCCCGGCAGCTCCCGAGCAGCCGGGAAGCCAGGGCGGCTGGGTGGCAGTCCGAAGGAAACATAGCATGAAACAACGGCCCGTGGTTCACCATCAACCGCTTCATGTTTCAAACAGATTTTCCCCAATCAGCGACACACCCGCTGAGGAAAAAACTCTGGTTATTGGCAGCTCCATTTTGCGAAATGTGAAGTTAGAGACTCCAGCGACCATAGTTAAATGCATCCCTGGGGCCAGAGCGGGCGACGTTGAATCGTATTTAAAACTGCTGGCTAAGGATAAACGTAGATTTGGTAAGATCGTTATTCACGTCGGCGGTAATGACACCCGATTACGCCAATCGGAGGTCACTAAAATTAATGTGGAGTCGGTGTGTAACTTTGCCAAAACAATGTCGGACTCTGTAGTGTTCTCTGGACCCCTGCCCGATTTGACCAGTGATGACATGTTTAGCCGTATGTCTTCATTCCGTCGCTGGCTGTCTAGGTGGTGTCCAGCAAACGACGTGGCCTTCATTGATAACTGGAAAACTTTTTGGGGAAAACCTGGTCTGATTAGGAGAGATGGCATCCATCCAACTTTGGATGGTGCAGCTCTCATATCTAGAAATATGACAGATTTCATTAGAAAACCAAAGTCATGACAACCCAGAGTTGAGACCAGGATGCAGAGTTGCAGTCCTACACGCTTCTCTGCAGTTTCTCTAGAGCTGTCACCCACCCATGATTCTCATGATTCTTATTATTCCTACCATTCTAACGATTCCCTTTATCCTATAGAGACTGTGTCTGCTCCCGTCAACAAAAAGTGCATAAATTAAAAATGCAAGAGGTGTTACTCATAAAAACCTCAAAAAAATTTATACTACAAAAGCATCTGAACCTAAAAACACCACAATCAGATGTGGGCTATTAAACATTAGATCTCTCTTGTCTAAATCTCTGTTAGTGAATGATTTGATAATGGATCAGCAGATTGATTTATTCTGTCTGACTGAGACCTGGCTGCAGGAGGAAGAGTATGTCAGTCTAAATGAGTCAACCCCTGCTAGTCATATTAATTATCACATTCCTCGAGGCACAGGCCGAGGAGGAGGAGTGGCAGCAATCTACCACTCAAGTTTATTAATTAATCCTAGACCTAAGCCGAAATATAGTACATTTGAAAGCCTTATCCTCAGCCTCTCACATCCAAATTGGAAGACAGAAAAACCAGTACTATTTGCTGTGGTGTATCGTCCACCTGCTGCTTACTCAGAGTTTTGTCTGAATTCACTGAATTTTTATCTGATTTAGTGCTTAGTGCGGATAGAGTAATTATAGTGGGCGACTTTAATATTCATGTCGATACCCACAATGACAGCCTTAAGACTGCTTTCTATTTAGTATTAGACTCAATTGGCTTTTTACAAAATGTTAACAAACCAACTCACTGTTTTAATCACACCCTTGATCTTGTACTAACCTATGGCATAGAAGCTGAATATTTGACAGTATTCCCTCAGAACCCTGTTTTATCTGATCATTCTTTAGTAACATTTGAATTTACAATAATGAACTGCACAGCATCTGAGAAAAAAATTAACTACTGTAGATTTCTGTCTGATAATGCTGTTATCAAATATAAGGAAGCTATTCCATCTTTATTATCTCCGCTGCCATGTGCCAGTCTTACAGAGGGCAATGGCCTAAACTTTACTCCAGCAGATATAGACTATCTAGTTGATAATACTGCTGCTTCATTGCGCTCAACCCTTGACTCTGTTGCCCCTTTGAAAAAGAAGGTCAGTAATCAGAGGAAGCTAGCTCCATGGTACAATTCACAAATACGTACTTTAAAGCAGATATCACGAAAGCTGGAAAGGAAATGGTTATCCACTAATTTAGAGGAATTCCGCCTAGCCTGGAAAGACAGCTTTATAACGTATAAAAAAGCCCTTCGTAGGCAAGAACTGCCTATTACTCATCATTAATAGAGGAAAACAAGAACAACCCTAGGTTTCTTTTCAGCACTGTAGCCAGGCTGACAAAGAGCCATAGCTCTGTTGTACCATCCATCCCTCTAGCTCTCACTAGTAATGACTTTATGAGCTTCTTTAGCAACAAAATAGTAGACATTAGAGACAGAATCCATCTCATCCTGCCTACAACTGTTAATGATGTAGGTATGTCTAGAACAGCATCTTTAGAAATGTCTGCCAGTCCTGATTTGTCGTTAGACTGTTTCTCTCCCATAGATCTTGCTGAATTGACTTCAATAGTTTCTAAATCTAAATCATCAACATGTCTTTTGGATCCTATCCCGACCAGACTTCTTAAAGATGTGCTCACATATTAGATCAGATAAATCTCTCGTTGGTTACAGGATATGTCCCACAGGCTTTTAAGGTTGCAGTTATCAAACCTTTACTTAAAAAGCCTTCTCTGGACTCTGACATTTTGGCAAACTATAGACCTATATCCAATCTCCCCTTTAATTCTAAAATTCTTGAAAAGGCTGTTGCAACTCAGTTGTGCGACCATCTACATAGGAACGGTTTGTTTGAAGTTTTCAGTCAGGATTTAGAGTTCATCATAGCACAGAGACAGCACTGGTGAAAGTTACCAACGACCTTCTTATAGCATCAGATAATGGACTCGTCTCTATACTTGTCCTGCTAGATCTTAGTGCTGCATTTGACACCATTGATCATAATATCCTATTGGATAGATTGGAACATGTTATTGGGATTAAAGGAACAGCACTAGGCTGGTTTAAATCATATCTATCAGATAGATACCAGTTTGTCCATGTTAATGATGATCCTCCATATATACCAGAGTAAGTCATGGAGTTCCACAGGGTTCTGTGCTTGGACCGATACTGTTCACCTTATACATGCTTCCCCTAGGCAATATTATCAGGAAGCATGGAATAAATTTCCATTGCTATGCGGATGATACCCAGCTATATTTATCTATGAAACCAGACGAAACAGATCAGTTAACCATACTTCAGGCATGTCTTAAAGACATAAAGGCCTGGATGACCTGTAACTTTCTTCTTCTGAATTCAGACAAAACTGAGGTTATTTTGTTTGGTCCCAAACACCTCAGAAACAGTTTATCTAATCATATAGTTACTCTGGATGGCATTAATTTAGCCTCCAGTACGACTGTGAGGAACCTTGGAGTTATTTTTGATCAGGATCTGTCCTTTAACTCACATATAAAACAAGTCTCTAGGACCGCCTTCTTTCACCTGCAATATCAGTAAGATTAGGAACATTCTGTCGCAGAGTGATGCTGAAAAATTAGTCCATGCTTTTGTTACTTCTAGGCTGGACTACTGTAATTCCCTATTATCAGGATGTCCAGTTAACTCTCTAAAAGCATCCAGCTGATCCAAAATGCTGCAGCGAGAGTACTGACTGGAATTAGCAAGAGAGATCATATTACTCCTGTACTAACTTCTCTTCATTGGCTTCCTGTAAAATCCAGAATTGATTTTAAAATCCTTCTCCTTACATATAAGGCCCTCAATGGCCAGGCTCCTTCATATCTCAAAGAGCTGATAGTACCATATCATCCTAACAGATTGCTTCGTTCCCAGAATGCAGGTTTGCTTATGGTTCCCAAAATCTCTAAAAAGTAGAATGGGAGGCCGAGCCTTTAGCTATCAGGCCCTCTCCTATGGAACCAACTGCCAGTTTGGGTTGGGAAGCAGACACCCTCTCTAATTTTAAAACGAAGCTTAAAACCTTCTTGTTTGATAAAGCTTATAATTAGTTGTAGTTACAGTCCTAGTTATTTATTAAACTTATAGTTAGTCACAATTATCTCTATAGACACTGTTACAGTTAAGGATATAGCCCTTAGTAGGGCTGGCTCAGGCAACTGAATCATCCCCTAGTTATGCTGCTATAGGCCTAGGCTGCTGGGGACATCCCATGATTTACTCACACTTCTTCTTCTTTCTCTTTCTCTCCTCAGACCCACTCTCAAATTTATTAGCCTTTATTACATGTCATTAACTCTGTGTCCTCTCTGTCCCGTAGTCCTGTGTTTGTTTCTCTCTGGTCTCTCTTTCTCTGTACCTTACTGCAGGTACCTCTGGCTCCGGAGCTGCATGTCCTATGGTCCTGGCTCCACCCACCTGCTGCTGTTTATTGTTTACAATGATCTATTTCTAACATGTTTAATGTTCCGTTCTGCTACAGATAAATATTTGATTAATATTCTTTGCAAACTGTAATGTAAATAATTACCAGTCATGACAGCTTTTTGCCTCCGTGCTCTGTTTCATAATTCTAATCTGCTGAGCACACATTATCCAATAACTGTTCACTAACTGTAATGTAAATACTGACCCACATTGTCTGTATTATGCTGCATGTCTTTCTCCCCTCTCCTCCATTCCCAGCTGTCCTATCTTCCTCCTTTTCCTCCTTTCACCCAGCCCGGCCATCGGCAGGATGGTCCCCCATCTGAGCCAGGTTCTGCTCAAGGTTTCTTCCTGTTAAAAGGGAGTTTTCCTTGCCACTGTCGCCTTAAGTGCTTGCTCTGGGGTCAGGCTCTGGGTCTCTGTAAAGCGCTTTGAGACAATTTTGATTGTGGAAGGCGCTATATAAATAAAATTGAATTGAATTGAATTGAATTAGATATCAGGCTCCTCTACTGTGGAACCATCTACTAGTTTGGGTCTTGGAGGCAGACGCCCTCTCCATGTTTAAGAGGAGGCTTCAAACTTTCCCTTTTGATGAACCTTATAGTCAGAGCTGAGTAAGGCTTTCCTGAATGAGCCACTAGTTATGCTGCTATAGGTCTACACTGCTGGAAGACTTCCCATGATGCACTGATTTCCTCTCTCCTCTCTCCCTCTCCATCTGTACACATTCATATCCCATTAATGTATGTTACTAACTTGGCTTCTTCTCTCTCCTATGGTGTTGTGCTTTCTCGCCTCTGCGGGTTCTTCCACCTCCAGAGATGCAGAGTCTGGATCTGTGGCTGCAGGCAAACTACTGTTCCACATGCAAAGCACTGGTGGTTGATCTTCAACATAAATGATAAAAAAAGACTTGGAGGACGTCTGTTTCAACTATATAAGTCAGACTGCTGAAGCCTCATGTTTGCTTCTTTTGAACTTTGGACGTCCCTTTTACACAGGACATGGACTGTGGATTTTATGCTCCATCATTTAGGAGGATCCAAAGCAACAACCACAAATGATTTCAATTTACATAAAAGCATGTGGATGTTTTTGAACATTTGAAGTTTAAAAGACAAACTTGAAAAAATAGGCACCTTTCCTTTAACATGAACCAAAAATGGAAACCTAAGTTGACAATAGGAAAATCTCACAGATACAATCAGCATAAATAAACTGAACATGTACTGAAACCTTTGGGCTGAAGTTCTTGTGTGATTAGACATCATGTCAATTTAACAAACACATCCCACTGAACTGAAACACTGACATCAACTAAAAAGGTTTTGACTTACTGAAAACCTTGGAGGTGATCTGGACTTCCCTGTACTTTCCTCTTGTCCTTGTAACAGCAGTAGCTCCTCCCTTCCTTGTCAATAATTGTGCAGAAATATCTGAGTGCTTCTTTCTTCCTAAATCATGAGCAAGTCCTGTCCAGTCCAACTGTTTCTGCTCCTGTTTGACTTCTGAACTTGTCTCTGGCTGTGTGTCCACTTACTGCAGCCTGTGACATCAGGCTGTAGAATGTTGATACATCAAAGGCATCAAAGGACAAACACACACACACTCACACACTCTCTCTCTCTCTCTCTCTATTTTCTTACTATAGTTTCCATAAGTCATTCCCTTGCCCCTTAACCTAACCTAACCATCATAAGTGAAAGCCTAACACTAACCAAAACATAACCCATACTAATGATATTCAATCTTCTCCAAAATACCAAATGAATTACAACAATAAGCACTCAGGACCATTCAGCTGGGTTGGTGAATTCAGCACCAAGGACAGCAGCAGCTGAACTGTACACAACTACATGTACTAACACACAGCAAATTCACAAAGTACTAAAATCTGGAGTCAGGCAAAAAAGTGTGAAAGAGTTACATTTCTGGAGTTTATTTTATAACTCTGACTACAGTTTGTGTTAAGGTGTACACCAGGCCGAGTTGAATTGAATGAGCAGCACAAGGAACGTTGTCACAAGGCTGGTAAGAGCATGATTTTTATCAAAAGTACTTTAAATGCGTGATATTTTGTCATTGTTCTCACTTTATCTACTTACATAGTACCGCTAATGACCATTGCTTTTACTCCATTATTTAGAGCAAGTAGCTCCCTGCAGCATTAGTTAGCTAACTGTCCTTAGCTGCCATTGTGGAGCTGTTAGCTTTCACTCAAACGTTAATGTCGGCCATACTGTCTGTGGCGTGTGATGTGTCTGTATGACGGTAATGACAAACTGTTTGATAAGCTTCACAAATTAATGACGACGCGCATCTTGAAGGTAATTAATACTGTTTTGAAATAACCATCCAACAATGCAACCGCATGTCGGTGTTTTAAGAGTATAATTTCCGGCTCAACGGCGCAGACGCAGCTGAAAAGTCAGTTTTGGTTAGCATGCTAACAGTTGAGCTTATAAACTGTAGCCTTGCTGTTTTGAACAGCGGTGAGAAACGTGTATTTTAACAGTGTGTAGTTGGGATAAATTTTAACTTGAACATGTTATTCTCAGACATATGACATTTTCTTCCTTTATAAGTCAAACCAACATGTTGATCAAAGTACAACATGGAGGGAAGAAGAAGGACATTAAACTGGAAGAGGCTTGCTTCTCAGATTTTCTCAGTGCAGGTCAGTCAGATGTTTAGTATTAAATGAATAAAGATGTAAACATGTTGTAACGTGGAGTTGTTATGGTATAGTCCAGCAGAAGTTTCTTATCCCAGAGACTACAACACTGAAAGTCACAGATCAACAGGGAGCAGAGGTGGATGAGGATGTTTCAAAGATCTGTGTTTTTTCATCTACAGTGATGATGGTAGGACATTTAAAATTCATATTTTTCTGCACTTATATTTTGAGGATTCGTATCTTGACACAGACAAAAATATGTGATTGTGAGAAGTGGATGATAAGAATTCCAAAGTACAGTATTTAATCAGTTCATATTAAGCTGTATGTGTTGTCTGCATTTCAGACCTCCCATCTACTGAAGCATCTATGAACCTGGCTGATCGTTCAGACCTGACAGAATATGTGACCCTCACTACTTGTGGTAAGCAGAGTTATAGGTAATGGTAATGTTTTGTCTTGAGACAGGTAATATCCAGCCAGGTCTGTGATATAGTTTTAATGTGCTGGACTTTAGATTTTATTTGCCTTATACTTGTGTGTGTGTGATCTTCAGATCTAAGTGTCCTGCAGCAAAGGTGTGAAGGCTCCTCCTCTCCAAGTCTGACAGATACACTGTCAGTCTCAAGCACTTTAAGCAGAGACACAAGTGATTCTGGATGCCAGCCTTTGATGGACAGTGTCCTTGCAAAAAAGTAATTGTTTTCCAACTTGTATACAACTAGATTTTAATCATTATTTATTATCAGAATCAGAATAACTTTATTAATCCCCGTAGAGGAAATTCATACTGTTTCTTAACTCCCAGTTGGAAATGAAGAAAAGAGGAAAATTGCACATAGTGTGTGTAGTAAGAGAAAAAAACATTTCTAGAATAAATAAGTGAAGTGAAAACAAAACAAATAATAATAATAAATAAACTTAATATTTAAAGATTTGCAGATATGTACATGAGGTTTGTGGTTGATGGTTTAAAATGAAGTATACACAGTAAACACGAGTCTGTGATTCTTACAGTCCAGAGTTATATAGTTTGATTGCGACAGGCAGAAATGATTTCCTGTGTCGCTCTGTTGTGCAGCGTGGAACAATAAGTCTGTAGCTGAACGAGCTTCTGTGATGGATCAGCACATGGTGCAGAGGGTGTGAAGGAGAGTCCAATATTGTCCTAACTTTGGACAACATTCTCCTCTCCAACACTGTGTTCATTGAGTCCAGTTCCTCCCCCACAACATGGCTGGCCTTCCTGATGATCTTATTGATTTATTGATCTTACTTATTGATCTTATTAGACATAATTCCTAAAAAAATGCAAGTAATATGTACAGGTATGAGATGAATGTATTTGCTTACAACATAGATCTAAGTGTAGTTGTAAATATGTTTATAATGTTTTCTTTTTAGAATGTGGAGCAAATTCAAAACCAGCAGGGATGACTGTGATTAAAAGAGTATGAAGAGACTGGAAGTTTGAAAGATTCCACCACACGGTTACTGGTTAATATTATTGTCGCTCACATGCATTGAAAAGAAGGGTAAGAGGCTTCAACTTAATCCTATCATGTCATCATCTGCATTATCTGGGTCCAGGCCCAGGTCGCAGGGGCAGCTCCCGCCCAATTCACAATGTACCGATGTCCGATGGCACCTCCACAGGTGGTGAGCCTATGGGAGGTGGTGCCACCCACGATCCTGAGAGGTTGAGTCTCATGCTCTACCAACTGAGCTAACTGGCAGCAATACTATATCAAAAAAAATCCTATATAAAAAAATGTTTTAAAAATGGTAAGAATTTTTTTCCCACTTGCAGGAGAGCTGTTAGTAAAGCAACAAAAGAGTTCCATGCCCTCGGATTGTTTCACTTTTCCCATCTTTGAAGACTCATACTCCAAAGAGGGATATGTAAGTTTAACTCCCTTGTTTGCATATAAGCAACATACAGTATTTGTTCTTGCTGTAAGAGCAGCTCAGGTACCTTGCAGGAGTGTTCACACAGGTCTTGTAAAGAGGAGAGAGGACTGTACCAGGACAAGGTGTTCTGCTTCGGGCCCATCTGAGCCTCAGGAGTTTCTGTCACATCCATCTGACCTTCATCATCTCTGGAGTCAATCTGCTGTCAGAACATTCAATCAACCTCCAACTGGTCTAAATGTCCAGAGACCCGAACCTTGATCCAATATCATGGATTAGAGATAGGGTTTGGGCACCATTGAGCTCCAATGGGACACCTGGATTTTCAGAGTTCTCCCATGCCTCCTGGGTCTTTTCTACTGCAGACCAATCAGACTTCTGAGGCAGTGTCTGCTGACAGATGGTAGCGGCTCATAGACCAATCAGGTAACAGTCCAGTACATCAAGAAGAAGATTAAAGAGACTTTCAGAGCAAAAGCATCAACCTGTTCCACTGTCTGAATGAACTAAACGATTGTTCTTCTTGTGGAGCAGAGATCCACAGGGTCCCTGAGTTCAGAACGCTCCTCTCCAGCCAGATGAATTCCTGCTCAATGGTCAGCTTCCTGGCCCCATCTTACTGTCATCAGAAAAAGATCTACTTGTTTGACCTGAAGAAATACTCTGCTCAGAGAGGAGGCTCTTCTGAAGCTGCTGCCAGCCGTCGTGCCTCAACAAAGCCTGTAAGTGTATAGATAGCGATCATTCAATGGCCATAAAGACTCCTGTTATTTTTTATCTGTAGCAGGAGTGAAAATAAATCCCTTTCAATTCCTTTTCATCATCTCTGAGCTGGGAGTTGACTGTTTAAGTGTCCAACACTACAGCCTTGACTGCATGTTTGTTTATTACTGACTACCATATTTAACTGCTGCCCCCAATCTCTTTTAGAGAATAAAACGTAAAAAATTTGAACTATAGCCAAATGAAAAGTGATGATTACTACGAAACTCCTCATTGCTTAGCAGGTGGATATTTGCCTCACCATCCGGAAAGCTGATGTTTGGCCTAGTTTCAATGACTGTTAGTTTGCTGTGAGCTGCAGAGCAAACTGAGAGTTTTGTCTTTGATTGTCCTTTTTCAACATAAAATGTTACGATTCTTTCATTAAGCTTCTTCAGACTGGAGCAGCTGTACCTCTCAGAGAGAAGTGTAAGTTTGTCTCAGTTCTCAGCTCCAGTCCCCCAGTCTGAGAGTCCTGACTGGAGTAAGAATGACCTGATTCAGGGTGAGATTTCCGTTGGACTGGGAAGAGTCCACTGTTCGGAGACTCTAGAATGGGATCATGTTCCAGTGTTTTTAAAATGACTGCAGATGTTTCTTGGAGTCCATCCATGCTAGACTCTTTAGAGAGCCCATATCTAATGATTACAGTTTAGCAAAATCTTCGGTTTCTGTTTATCTATTTACGAGTTTTTAGTTTTGATATCTACTGAAGCCTTTACATTTCTGTGAATTTTATGGAGACTGGTACACATGAAGCGGTTGATATCAAAGTATAGAAAGAACCAGCCAATTCAGTCTTTTAATGCTTCTGCGTTAACTGACAAATACAATATGAATGACTTGACTATATATGTCTATTTATTACTTGATTGTGTCATATTTAACTGTCAAAAACTTCCAACGAGAAGAGAAGAAACAAAAGATCATCATCACGTAGAAACCCTCATTGGTTAGCAGATAAAGAGCCGATATTTCTGCTTCACCAACAAATCTGTGTTTGGATGCTCTGGTCCAGCGTTTTCAAATGCAGGTCTGTTAGTTTGCTGTGAGCGTAGAGCAAACTGAGAGTTTTGTTCCTTTGACGTCCTTTCAGCACAAACAAAAGCATTTGATTCTTTTCATTGCTCTCTTCAGACTGGAGCAGCTGTAACCTCTCAGAGAGAAGCTGTGAAGCCTTGTCTCAGTTCTCAGCTCCCAGTCCTTTCAGTCTGAGACACTCTGACTCTGAGTAAGAATGACTGCAAGGGATTCAGGGTGAAGCTTTCTGTCTGCTGGACTGAAGAGTCTCACACTCGTACCCTGAAATCTCAGGCCAGGAGACCATCAACCTGTTTAGCTGATGACGTTTCCATATCTGATTTATACCAGTGGATAAACAGAAAACTTTAGCCAAAAGTGTACCCTATAAAAATTCAGCAGAACTTTTCTTTGTAGACTCAGACAATTATTCCATCATTTCTTAAGTTTTGTCAAGGTTGTTGAGGTTTTTTAATCCTGCCACAAATGATGTTTTTCATGAATTTGGTCTTAAATACATTGGAGCCTGGAAACCAAAATGGACCAGAAATCCAGTCAAAAATATGAACAAAAAAGAACAACAGAACAGACCAGCAGGTGTTGAGGAGGGTTCTGTGTGATGTTGTGTGTGTCTGCAGGCTGTTGATAGAAATGATTGGCTCAGTTTGAGTGCCCACCCTTCCCATCTGAGAGCTGGGACTTGAGGCATCATTTTCAGGACTAAGCTGCTGTTCAGCTGATTCTGAAGGATCTCACTGAACTGACACCCCTTGTAAGGAGGCTCAAGGCAGCCACAGACAAAGGGGAGGCAGTGGTTGCAGCTTGAGTGATAGATCTTCAGTATGCTTTAATTCACAGCACAAAGAGGGGTTTTTCTTTCTAATTCTGACTTCTGTATCTCATCATGACTCACTGGTGTCATATTTAAGAGAAATATTAGTGACAACCACAACTGCGTGGTCATTGCTCTTTGGGACTTGAGAGATTTTCAGATTATTTTATGCATCAGCATGTTAGTAGGAAACATTTGAGTGTAGTTGGTTAATTTGTTTTGATCCAATATTTTTTACTTTTGAGTAATTTTCAGAGGTTACCAACAATCTAGGTGTTGATAAATTAATAACAACATCCCAACAACACAGACTTGACTCATATTTCGTTTGAAACATTCATCTGCCAGTGTTCAATTTATGATAAAATGAAATTACTAGGATAAGACTATTGTTTGGCCATCGGTATTTTTTGCCTTTGTCGAAAGACTTTTATCGAACAGTACTATTCTAAAATGCGGGGATCTTGTCTCGGATAGTTTTTAAACCGTGCCAGTATGAGCTTTGGTCTGGAGTGAAGCAAGTCATGTTCATGGGGTGGATGATTATTGTAAATCTGAGAAAGACACATGATAGTAATTTAAAACATGGTCAAATGAATATCTGCAAATATTTGTCCACGCTGGTTTAATTTTTCACCTGAATCTGTACTGATATTCAGATTTTTATTCCTGAATATGAGAGGAATGTGTGCAGCACAGTAGTGCGAAATCTCTTCCTACACGTCTAATTGCCTGTTGGCGGGACGCTTGTGTACTAATCTGGGTACTCTTGGTATTTAAGGTTAAAAGGCCCATAGTTAACATATGGACTTGGTAGCATCTTTATTTTGATACACTATTATGTTAGTAGTCCTGAATAGTTTAAAAATTTTTTCTGAGAGGACATATTTAATTTTACAATCTTTGTTTAAATTGATTTATTCTCATATTCATATTAATTCTATTTAATCGCAATGCCTTGCAATTTTAGTGAGGTGTTAGCATACAGTCATAGCCATAAATGCAATGGTACCATTAATTGGGCATACACTTCTTTCTGCAGCCTGCCTTCGGCCCTGGCTCTACTGGGGTTTCCTGTCTCGGCCAATTTCATTTCTGTGGTTCTTAGAACTCAGAAGTCTTGACTATGTCTCCTGTTTCTAGTACATCCATGATCAATAATCATTGAACCTCTCTGAGATCCTCAGATCTGCTCTACTTCCGAGACCTTTTGTTGTCTGACACAGGGTGGATATTGGGTTTGAGAAGACATGATGGAAAAATTTCTTTCCCATGTTACCTTGTTCATATTGGATTTCAAGATAAGACCCAGGTCTTTGGTCTCTTTCGCTGAAACGAACAGACAATCAAAGCATCTGCAAGGAAGAGAGTTCATGCAATGTCCATGCCTGCATGCCGAAAGAGAACATGGTTCGACCTCTCTCCTCCTTTCAGGGTGGGAGCCTGCGGATCCGATGTCGAGACTCAGGTCTGAGGCGGTGGTGGTTGGCTTGATCTTGAAATGCCAGCCTGCTATCCAACCATCTTCAGCAATCAACGATCAGGTGATGGGACTCCACACCCTGCAGCCGTGTTGCCAGTCCTCTTCCATCTCAGATTTCTAGAATCCACCATCGACACAAACACAGCAACAAAACCCAAACTGTCTGACAACAGGAAGGTATGTGGAGGAGGATCAGCTACATCTGATCATCCAGAGACATTTGAATCAGTGGTTCTCAGCTGCTTGAGTAATGGTCTGGGACCTGGTCGCTGCATTGGGAGGTCGAGGTGGGCGAGGAGGAGCTGATATATCAGTGAGTTATAGAGGAATCAGAAGGAAAGGAGAATTGTGTGGCGAAGGAACGACTGTAGTCCTGAGCTGATTCCTGCTGTGGGTAATGGAGCGTTATTCTGTTTTGTTGGTCAGCCAGAGACACCTGTCTCCTCCTCCTCCTCTTTCATCATTCTTCCCTCTGTCCTGGTGCAGAGTTGTAGTGTATGCGGATTCATTCCTGTCGGTTTCCTCGTTCTTTCTACAGAGTCCCTCTGACTCACTGATTCACCTCTGCACCTTCATCACCATTAGGCCCACTTGAACCTCCTGTATCCTGGCCTGGAGCTCTGGTTGTCTGAAGCCTCAGTGTCCTGTGCGCGAGAGTCTCCTCCCTGAAATCTCTCACTGTTGGAACAGATAAGTTCAGTCTGTACATGTCTGTCTCTTTCTTCACTCACACACACCTTCTTTCAGATTCATGTGGGCTAGCAGTTTATTTGTTAAAATCCTTCTAAATGATTCCCTTGTAAACTTCTTCCTCTTCCAGTCCTTTAAAGACGGAAGCTACGATTATTACAGAGAAAATGTTACACTTTTACTTTTTAAGATTCTAATCATGATCTTGTCCTTTCACATTAAAAGCATCATTGTGAATATCAGTGTTTTGTCTTTCTCTGAATCTTGGGGACAACTGAGCTTGATTCTTGTTCAAACTAAAATGCTTGGCTGGGTTTATCTGGAAAGATCTGAGAAAAACAAAGATAGAAAACTGAAAAAACTGTGTTTCAGAGGTTCGCTGAGAGTTAGAAAGTCTCTTGACTACTCTGGAAGTTTGAGCCTTGATTCTAAAAAAAGAAAAAAAAAAATTCAGAAAAGATGAGAGATGAAATTTGACTCAAAAACAAGAAGCCGTGGAAGTTTATTTGAAAAATGTTTAAAGGTTTTTCAAACCTTGTTTTTCTGCGTTTCATGAAGAATCCAGCTTGCTGCTACTACTTGTGTACTTTTACTACGATGTCATTGGTCGTATTTTCATTTTCACTGCATCACATATTTGATAGTCCTTGTAGTGTCAGATTTTAGGCAATATGTTTGCAAGGGTTTTCAATATGTAAAATCCAATTGTGTTCTGCTTTTTATCTCAGACTCTTATTCTTGTTTTTCTTCTGCATCTCACATAATTTGGAATTAACCTTCTGTCACACATACACATACACACACACACACACACACCTCCACTTTGAGTTTCTACATTCTGCGCTTCCATTGGAGTTGCAGCTCATTCTGCACCTCAGGCTGTCTTGGGGTACCACATCAGGTAAACAAAGGAGTAAGTCACCCCTGTCCCATGCGACTGTTCCACCACTGTTCTTACTCTGATAAACCTACGTTATAAGTTACTCTCCCATCTTTGATTCCATATTTTACTCATTCATGTATGTTCCTGTGAATGAGTGATCACTGAGGTTATGAGTTGCTGCCGCCCAGAGTGCACGAGGCTGCCTCAAGGCTGCCTCCTTGTTAGCACTCTCATTCCTACTCTGCCTGCTGCTAAACAACACTGTGCATTTTATCTGAAGAAGATTTGAATATTTAGGCATTTGAAGAAGACAAAAAATCTTTAAGAGAGTAAAAGATTAAGGTGCGTGGTACTCAGACCTGACCTGGACTCAGCCTCTCAATTGGCTTCCCTCACTGGTCTACAGCCTGGCCTTGAAAATTGCCATCACTTTCCCTTGAGATGTTTTCTTATTAATAGCTACCTCCTGGTTGTTATAGTGCTTAACAGTGCAGCTTAATCTCCACTTTTATAATATATCTGTTAGAGCCTTTTATGTTCATTACACTGTTAGAATATTTATAGTGATTCCTATTTATCATTTTACAAGATCTTGAAGGTTACAGTGTTTTTACAGTGTATCTATATTTGTACAGAAAAACATTTGATGGAATAATAAGCATGGAACATTATTCGAAACTATGACCAGTCTCATTTCCCGTTGATGTCACTAATACTGATTGTTAGCTATTGATCCTGACACTGTGGAGTTCTAAGGATACTTGTCATGGCTTATAGTAGTGCTAATATATGTGGGAAATCTACATAGGAGAGTCATTATCAGACTGGATGTAACACAGAGCTAAAATAAGTCAATAAATGTGGAATTAATGTCATGAGAACATTGCATTTATTGTTTGGGTGTGTTGTGTAAAGCAGAGCTGTAAAGTCACTGACAGTGACCACTGGAGCATTTGTGAAGACCCTGTTACAAATACAACAGTCCCACCTGGCTAACATCCCTTACACCTCCCAAAACACTAAGTAAAAGAAGAAAATGAGACATGAACAGTCTGTGTTCACTGGCAGAATGTGAAAACCCTGTGAGCAATTATGAAAGCCATTGTTTGTTGATGCAGGTCGACACAGTAGCCCTCAGCCTGAGCAGGAGGCCAAAGTAGAGGTGGTGAGGTTGCAGCTACCCCCTCCAGGTGGCTGAGGTATATTATTGTCACACAAACATGGGTTTTCTTTTTAGCTTTAGGAAAGAAAAACGATGGCTGAAGCCTTTCCTTCTTCTTTTTTTCTGCAAATAGATTTGAGAGTAGTAATGGATGAGAGTGGGTCAGTGGGGTCATACTAGAAGTTAGTGTAGGACACGAAAATGAAATCTTATACTATTTTTCTATGTTGCATTTTCACTTTTCTCGGTGCTTTTGTTGGCTGGGTATTATAAATCTTAAGCTCCTTCCAAGACCAAATCACCATAATCACTTACTAAAACGAGATTCTTGGTCATTATATTTACAGGATTGGGGTCCCCATGAGAAATTCCATAAACAGTAAACATAGCCATTATTTCATATCTCACTTTACAAGTATGAACCTGTTTCATCAAGGTCATCCATTATATTAATGTTAAATTAGTAACTCTTCCACCAGTGGGACCTGTATGTATAAATGAAGCAGCTGTACAGTAGCTCTTCAGATGTTTGTTCAGCCTTGCGCGTCAGAGAGAGAGTGAGGGGAGGGACTAAGATGGAGTAGCACTGGTAAACCTAATGTTAATCACAGGTAGCAAATAATGCCGTTGTACGAAGAAATATTTTAGTTGTACAAAATATCGTAAACAACATACATTACTGCATTAAAAATGTCTGTAAACAAAGTAAAATTGACATACTTTTCTCTGTGGCATTGTGTAACTTGAGTGTATTTACTACTTACTTCATAGTATTCAAGTATAAAAAGAGAATCTATTCAATTCAGATTAGAAATCAGATTATATAACTGTATAGAGTCAGTTAAATATACCATAGAATTACAACTATATGACATCTGAGCATCAAACTATTTGAAATATCTTAATCTCCCTTTAGAATCAGTTCAATTTCTGTGGCAGTGTCACCACTTGAGTGATGGAAGTGATCATGGAACAAGTTCATGCCCAATCAAACAAAACACTTTTGTAAAAAATGATTGATTAGCATGTTGGAACAGTATCTGCGTTTTCACTAGTACCAGTGCACAAAGAGTCCAACACGATACTCTTTCAGCTCACAGTTATTTCATTTACTGTGTGACATAGACGATGGCTTTGTAACCGAGTGCGGAAGATAAGCAGAGATTTCAGAAAAATCTAGAGTTTAATTGAACACATTTAACTGGACCAGACTTCCAATTGTTTTAAGGACAGGCATTCTATAGCTGCTTACAATTTGCTTGATGATTCCTAAATTTTCAGTTGTATAAAGAATTACAGTATTTGGTTCACCACTTCAGTGCTTGGCTTGGCAATCAGCACACACGGCCTTTTGTTGTGAGTAGAACCTTGAAGGAGCTTGCTCAGCATTTTGGAAATGTGAGATGGCCATCTCACCGAAGCTTACAGACTGAGAATTGTTTATCAGTCCTGTGTCGTTGCTTTCTTGCTCTGAAAACAAAATGATAGTTGTCCAAGATAACATAAAAGGTGAAAACCTGGTCTGAAGTTTTTCACAAAAATTTTAGTTTCAGAGATGTTTTTCTGAGGTTTGATAATTTTTATTTTAAATTGTTGTTCATTTTTCAAGTTGAACTTATGTAACCTCTGTCTAAAACATCAAGAGAAGTCTTGGCAAAATCTAAAATAAAAAGAGAAAAACATTTTCAAACGCTTAAATAAAACTAATATTTTCTTTCTCTTAAAAAAGATATTTAATACTAATTCAGTCTCTTCGATGATCTACAGAAACGAGAATCACATTAGCTGACCTGGCTAAGCTCAGGAGAAGGTTTTCTCATCTCTGAAAACCAAGCTCGGTGATTCAGCCAGGTGGTGTGAAGGAGAGATGGTTTGGCGCACTATCTCTTGATTATTGATCATCACATGTTCTGATGATGTGGGACCCTTTGGCTCCACTTTCGATTTCCGCCTTCATGCACCACTCAAGAAAGGTTAGGCCTTTGTAGCTTTGAATATCATAGAGTCTCAAGAAAAACTGTCCTTGAAGAACACTGTATGTTGCTTTTTCTATATAAACAAGGGAGTTAAACTTATATCATTTTTTGGGAGTATGGGTCTTTCAAAGATAGGAAAAAGTGAACAATCCCAAGGCCATGGAACTCTTTTGTTGCTTTACTAACAGCTCTCCCAAAAGCGGAAAATCTCAATTATTTTTATTTTTTTTATGTACATATTTTTTTATAAAGGATATAGGATTGTTGCCTCGTACCCTTCTTTTCCATGCATGGGATGTATAATAATATTAACCAGTGAACCGTGTGGTGGAATCTTCAAACTTTCAGTCTCTCTATCTTCTGACTACAGTCATCTCTGCTGGTTTTGAATTTGGTTCATTCTCAAAAGAAAACATTATAAACATATTTAACTACACTTAGATCTACTCACCTTGTAAGCAAACATTTATCTAATACCTATGGTTATTATTATTTTTTTTTAGGAATTATGTCTATCAAATAATGATTAAAACTAGTTGTATACAAGTTGGAAAACAAATACATTTTCTGCAAGGACACTGTCCATCAAAGGCTGGGCATCCAACTTGTGTCTCTGCCAGTGTTTGAGACTGACATGGTGTATCTGTCAGACTTGGAGAGGAGGAGTTTCTACACCCTGCTTATGGACACTTAGATTCGAAGAGATCACACACACATGTTATAAGGCAAATAAAATCTAAAGTCTGAAGTTAATATATTGGGTAACTATATCACAGACCTGGTTGGATATTACCTGTCTCAAGACAAAACTTTACCATTACTTATAACTCTGCTTACCATAAGTAGTGAGGGTCAAGATATTTCCTGTCAGGTCTGAACCATCGCCAGGTTCATAGACGTTCAGCAGATGGAGGTCCGAAATGCAGGACAACACATTAAGGAAGCTTTTCATTATGAACTGATTAAATACTGTACTTGGAATTCTTATCATCTTACTTTCACAATCACATATTTGTCTGTGTCAAGATACAAATCTCAAAACATAAGTGCAGTAAAATATGAATTTAAATGTCCTACCATCATCACTGTGATGAAAACACAGATCTTTTGAAACACCTCATCCACCTCTGCTCCCTGTTGATCTTAGTGTGACTTCTAAAAGGTAGTCTCTGGGATGTTAAATCTCTGCTGACTTCACCATAACAACCTCCAATGTTGGCAACATGTTTTACATCTTAGAAATAGATCATTGTAAACAATAAACAGCAGCAGGTGGGTGGAGCCAGGACCATAGGACATGCAGCTCTGGAGCCAGAGGTACCTGCAGAAAGGTACAGAGAAAGAGAGACCAGAGAGAAAACAAACACAGGACTACGGGGACAGAGAGGACACAGAGTTAATGACATGTAATAAAGGCTAATAAATTTGAGAGTGGGTCTGAGGAGAGAAAGAGAAAGAAGAAGAAGTGCAGTAAATCATGGATGTCCCCCAGCAGCCTAGGCCTATAGCAGCATAACTAGGGGATGATTCAGTTGCCTGAGCCAGCCCTACTAAGGGCTATATCCTTAACTGTAACAGTGTCTATAGAGATAATTGTGACTAACTATAAGTTTAATAAATAACTAGGACTGTAACTACAACTAATTATAAGCTTTATCAAACAAGAAGGTTTTAAGCTTCGTTTTTAAATTAGAGAGGGTGTCTGCTTCCTAACCCAAACTGGCAGTTGGTTCCATAGAGAGGGGCCTGATAGCTAAAGGCTCGGCCTCCCATTCTACTTTTAGAGATTTTGGGAACCATAAGCAAACCTGCATTCTGGGAACGAAGCAATCTGTTAGGATGATATGGTACTATCAGCTCTTTTGAGATATGAAGGAGCCTGGCCATTGAGGGCCTTATATGTAAGGAGAAGGATTTTAAAATCAATTCTGGATTTTACAGGAAGCCAATGAAGAGAAGTTAGTACAGGAGTAATGTGATCTCTCTTGCTAATTCCAGTCAGTACTCTCGCTGCAGCATTTTTGGATCAGCTGGATGCTTTTTAGAGAGTTAACTGGACATCCTGATAATAGGGAATTACAGTAGTCCAGCCTAGAAGTAACAAAAAAGCATGGACTAATTTTTCAGCATCACTCTGCGACAGAATGTTCCTAATCTTACTGATATTTATGTAGGGTGAAAGAAGGCGTCCTAGAGACTTGTTTTATATGTGAGTTAAAGGACAGATCCTGATCAAAAATAACTCCAAGGTTCCTCACAGTCGATTTCTGGAGGCTAAATTAATGCCATCCAGAGTAACTATATGATTAGATAAACTGTTTCTGAGGTGTTTGGGACCAAACAAAATAACCTCAGTTTTGTCTTTGAATTCAGAAGAAGAAATGGGCTGTTAGCCGTTTAATGAAGTCTTTTTGCACATGAACTGCAGGCCTGAACTGAAACACATGAACAGAGCACTATTTTAGTATATTCTTTTATAATGAGCTCTTTTGAAGTCTTTAAGAGGTCGTTAAACTCGTGAAAAGTGAACCATATTCTTATATTCATCACAGACCTGCATCTCTAAAGCACTGGACAGATTGGTGGTTGTAGCAGTTGACTTCAATCCCTGAATAGAAACTGAACTGACTGTGGTAAGATCTGGTCCTGAAGCACACTGAACATGCACTGGATCCTAAAGCAAGCTGAACATGCAGACTGCATACCTTTGTGAGTGTTGACCTTCTCTTTCTTTGATGTCCTGATTGGTGGAGCCTTGGGCACTTTTGCTTTTACTTTCTCATCATATGGCTGCGATCAGCCATGTGTTGGTTTTTGTGTTACATTTTCTTTGTGTTTTATGTTCTCGTATATAATGTCAAAGGGCGTCATCATCTGATCATCTGACTGCAAACAACCGATCTACCTACAGGTACAAATAAGTAACATAGACCTGAACCTGAGGATGATTTCAGTTGATGTGCAGATGAATGATTTGTGTTTTCTCTCCACGAAGAAGGTAGAAAGTGTGTGTGAGCTGATGTGGATGTGAATTCAGCATCATGAATCAGTGTGAGGACAGAGAGGAGAGCCCTCCCTAAAAAGCAGTCTGTGTGGGGACCATGAGATCCAGACCAAAGCTCAGAGGGTGAGGGTGAGGATCTCTAACTAGCATGACTCTTCTCCTGTCAGGCTCAGCTTTCATCACTGCACCATCATGTTTCACACTCAAAGCTCTGTGTGTGTGTGTTGAAGAGCCAGAGCAACAGCACACACCAGACTCTGGACCTGGACTGAACATGGACCTGAGCCCAGCTGTGTGTCCATGAAAGTGACAGGTCAAAGCATCACCATTGGTTTCAAAGGACAGCCTCCCTCTGCTGCAAAGAAGTGAGCTGCAGCTGACTACATTTTATTCTTTACTATGAGAACACTGTATGAGATAATAGTGCTCTTGTCCCTGTCCCCATGTCCCTGATGGCCTAATCTGGCACTGGGATCCATCAGAGACCAGACTTCCCTGGACCCTGAAGCTAGCTGTGTTTATGTGAAGAGTGACAGGTCCAAGCATCCTACATTGACGATTTCAAAGGACAGTCTCCTCTGCTGCAAAGAAGTGAGGCACAGCTGAGTTTAAAAATGTATCAGACAGCTGTCCTGTATAACTGCTCTTCTATGAAAGATGGTGATTGTTTTGTCTCAGGCTTCATGGAATGACTGATATATGAACATGATCTCAGAACGACTCCCTCTTTTCAAGAAAAGCCCTTCTTATGTTCTTATATGTGTCATTTGAATCAGAATAAAACTCCTGTAACTCAGCACCCTATCTATTTGCAAGTCAAGAACCCAAACAAGCATAAAATGTAGTTAGAACGAACTAGCGAGTTTGTTTTTTAGTATTTTCAAAGAACAATCAAATGACAGTCTGCCTCTGCCTCACCTGTCCAAGACAAATGACACAGAAAACAAATTGGGGTTCCATATCCGTAGCTGGGTGCCCACCACAACAAAACCTATTACAATACATCTTGGTGATGACCATGACCCCAGCATATCAGTTCCAGTGTTTGTGTTAGTGTCCTGTAACTTGAGGGTGAGACTTTCTGTCAAACCCAGTGTGAGTCCATAAAACTCATCATTTTAAAAGGTGGACATGTGCTGGTGATTCTAGGTCTTGAGTTACAGAATTGATTGCTTGTTTCCTCTCATTGAGAATGTTACAGCACAGTAGTGTTTTGCTTTAATCAGGACAGTCACCACAGAACATAAAAGCAGCTGTTGTTTGTGTAAATGTCTGAATTCATTCTGTTATTTTGTTTGGTCCTAAAGCACCTCAGAAACAGTTTATCTAATCATATAGTTACTCTGGATGGCATTAATTTAGCCTCAGGACGACTGTGAGGAACCTTTGAGTTATTTTGATCAGGATTTGTCCTTTAACTCACAAGATTAAACAAGTCCTCTAGGACCACCTTCTTTCACCTGAGCAATATCAGTAAGATTAGGAACATTCTGTCTCAGGTGATGCTGAAAAATTAGTCCATGCTTTTTGTTACTTCTAGGGCTGGACTACTGTAATTCCCTATTATCAGGATGTCCAGTTAACTCTCTAAGAAGCCTCCTGGCTCCACCCACCTGCTGCTGTTTATTGTCTACAATGATCCATTTCTAACACATGTTTAATGTTCCACTCTGCTACAGATACATTTTGGATTAATATTCTATGCAGCTGTAATGTAAATAATTACCAATCATGACAGTTTTTTGCTTCTGTGCTCTGTTTCCTATCATAACTGTAATCTGCTGAGCACACAGTATCCACTAACTGTTCACTAACTGTAATCTAAATGCTGGCCCTCTAACATTGTCCATTGCCAACCCTGTTTGTATTATGCTGCATGTCCTTCTCCTCCTCTCCTCCATTCCTAGCTGTCCTATCTTCCTCCTTTTCTCCTTTCACCCAGCCCAGCCATCAGCAGGAGGGTCCCCCATCTGAGCCAGGTTCTGCTCAAGGTTTCTTCCTGTTAAAAGGGAGTTTTTCCTTGCCACTGTCACCTTAAGTGCTTGCTCTGGGGTCAGGCTCTGGGTCTCTGTAAAGCGCTTTGAGACAATTTTGATTGTGGAAGGCGCTATATAAATAAAATTGAAAATTGAATTGAATTAGCAGTAAGAGAAGATTTCTCTGAAGATTCAACATGATGGACAAAGGGACTTTAATAACGTCTCAAGACATGGAGGACATATGTTCATGTGTGTTCTTTAGGGGATGAACATGTCATGTTTTCTTTATGAATCAGTCATTGATGTTGTTTCTTGTTTTGTTCATTCAGGACATGTTGCTTGCAGTTTGTAGCGTAAACTTAAATCTACTCTGAAGAAGAAAGTCCAGTGTGTGTTTGAGGGGATCTCTAAAGCAGAAACCCAGCCTTCTCAATCAGATCTACACAGAGCTCTACATCACAGAGGGAGGGACTGGAAAGGTCAATGATGAACATGAGGAGTCAGACAGATTGAAACAGCATCCAGGAAACCAGGCAGACCAGAAACAAGCATCAGACAAGAAGACATCTTTAAAGCCTCACCTGGAAGAGATGCCCAATCAGAACAATGATGACAAAGGGAGTGGCTGGCATTGGGAAAAACAGTCCTAACACAGAAGCTGACTCTGGACTGGGCTGAAGACAGAGCCAACCAGGACATACGCTTCACATTTCCATTCACGTTCAGAGAGCTGAATGTGCTGAAAAGAAAAAAAGTTCAGCTTGGTGGAACTTGTTCATCACTTCTTTACTGAAACCAAAGAAGCAGGACTCTGCAGGTTTGAAGAGGTCCAGGTTCTGTTCATCTTTGTGGGTCTGGATGAGTGTCGACTTCCTCTGGACTTCCCACAACACTGAGATCTGACTGATGTTACAGAGTCCACCTCAGTGGATGTGCTGCTGACAAACCTCATCGGGAAACTGCTTCCCTCTGCTGCGCCTCTGGATAACCACACGACCTGCAGCAGCCAATCAGATCCCTCCTGATTGTGTTGACATGGTGACAGAGGTCAGAGGGTTCACTGACCCACAGAAGGAGGAGTACTTCAGGAAGAGGTTCAGAGAGGGAGGAGCAGGCCAGAGGATCATCTCCCACATCAAGACTTCACGAAGCCTCCCACATCATGTGCCCACATCCCGGTCTTCTGCTGGATCACTGCTACAGTTCTGGAGGATGTGTTGAAAACCAGAGAGGGAGGAGGGCTGCCCAAGACCCTGACTGAGATGTACATCCACTTCCTGGTGGTTCAGTCCAAACTGAAGAATGTTAAGTATGATGGAGGAGCTGAGACAGATCCACACTGGAGTCCAGGAGACCAGGAAGATGATTGAGTCTCTGGGAAAACTGGCTTTGAGCAGCTGCAGGAAAGAAACCTGATCTTCTATGGATCAGACCTGGCCAGTGTGGCATCGATATCAGAGCAGCCTCAGTGTACTCAGGAGTGTTCACACAGGTCTTTAAAGAGGAGAGAGGACTGTACCAGGACAAGGTGTTCTGCTTACCCGTCCATCTGAGTCTTCAGGAGTTTCTGGCTGCTCTTCATGTCCATCTGACCTTCATCATCTCTGAGTCAATCTGCTGTCAGAAGACCAATCAACCTCCAACTGGTCTAAAATGTCCAGAGACCAACCTGATCCAACACCGCTTTACCAGGGCTGTGGACAAGGCCTTACGGAGTCTAAATGGACACCTGGACTTGTTCCTGCTTCCTCCTGGGTCTTTCACTGCAGACCAATCAGACTCTCCCTCTCGAGGTCTGCTGACACAGAACAGGAAGTGGCTCACAGACCAATCAGGCAACAGTCCAGTACATCAAGAAGAAGATTGAAGAGACTCCCTCTGCAGAGCAAAGCATCAACCTGTTCCACTGTCTGAATGAACTAAGCGATTGTTCTCTTGTGGAGCAGATCCAACAATCCCTGAGTTCAGAACGTCTCTCCACAGATGAACTGTCTCCTGCTCAATGGTCAGCTCTGGTCTTCATCTTACTGTCATCAGAAAAAAGATCTGGGCGTGTTTGACCTGAAGAAATACTCTGCTTCAGAGGCTCTTCTGAAGCTGCTGCCAGTTGTCAAAGCCTCTAACAAAGCTCTGTAAGTGTATAGATAGTTGGATTTATTCATCATTATATAAAGACTCTGTTATTTTATTCAGCAGGAGGAAAATAAATCCCTCTCTTCTTTAATTCCTTTTCATCATCTCTGAGGCTGAGTTGACTGTTTAAGTGTCCAAATACTTACAGCCTTGACTGCATGTTTGTTTATTACTGATTGTATCATATTTAACTGTCACGTTTCCAACTTTTGAGAATAAAACGTAAAAAATTTGAATCATAGCCAATGAAAGATGATTATCAATGTAGAAACTCTCATTGCTTAGCAGGTGGATATTTCTGCTTCACTGAACAAATCCGAGTTTGATGTTTGGCCTAGTTTTCAAATGCAGATCTGTTAGTTTGCTGTGAGCTGCAGAGCAAACTGAGTTTTGTTCCTTTGATTGTCCTTTCAACACAAATGTTATTTGACTTTTTCTTCATTGTTTTCTCTTCAGACTGAGCAGCTGTAACCTCTCAGAGAGAAGCTGTGAAGCTCTGTCCTCAGTTCTCAGCTCCCAGTCCTCTAGTCTGAGAGTCCTGGACCTGAGTAAGAATGACCTGCAGGATTCAGGGTGAAGATTCTCTCTGCTGGACTGAAGAGTCCACACTGTGCCCTGGAGACTCTCAGGTCAGATCATGTTCCAGTGTTTTTAAATGACTGCAGATGTTTCTTGAGTCCATCCATGCTGACTTTAGAGGGCCCATATCTAATGATTTTCACAGTTTATAAAATCTTTGAGTTTCTCTGTTTATTTATTTATTTATTTTTTGGCTTCATATTCTATCGAGCTCACATTTGTGAATTTTGGCTGAGACTGGTACACATGAAGTGCAGGTTGACATCAGTATAGAAAGAACTGTGTGGCCAATTCAGCCTTTTACAATGCTTCAAAAGTAACTGGACAAATACACATGAATGACCTTGACTATACATGTCTATTTATTACTGATTGTGTCATATTTAACTGTCATGTCTCCAACTTGTTGAGAATAAAACAAAGATCATCATCAATGTAGAAACTCCTCATTGGTTAGCAGGTGGATAAAGAGCTGATATTTCTGCTTCACTGAACAAATCTGTGTTTTGATGTTTGGTCCAGTTTTCAAATGCAGGTCTGTTAGTTTGCTGTGAGCTGCAGAGCAAACTGAGTTTTTGTTCCTTTGATTGTCCTTTCAGCACAAATGTTATTTGACTTTTTCTTTCATTGTTTCCTCTTCAGACTGAGCAGCTGTAACCTCTCAGAGAGAAGCTGTGAAGCTCTGTCCTCAGTTCTCAGCTCCCAGTCCTCTAGTCTGAGACACCTGGACCTGAGTAAGAATGACCTGCAGGATTCAGGGGTGAAGCTTCTGTCTGCTGGACTGAAGAGTCCACACTGTACCCTGGAAACTTTCAGGTCAGGATCCATCAACCTGTTTAGCTGATGATTTGCTCATATCTGATTTACACCAGTGGATAAACAGAAAAACTTTGTTTTTCAAAGTAAAATTTACAAAAATTCAGCAGAACTTTCTAGACTCAGACAATTATTCATCATTTCTCTTGTTTTTGCTTCGGTTGTTGAGGTTTTTTTTAATCCTACAAATGATGTTTAAGGAATTTGTCTTAAATACATTGAGCCTGAACCAAAATGGACCAGAACCAAAACAAAAATATGAACAAAAAGAACAACAGAACAGACCAGCAGGTGTTGACAGAGGGTTCCTGTGTGATGTTGTGTGTGTCCTGCAGGCTGTCAGGATGTCTGATCACAGAGGAAGAGCTGTGCTTCTCTGGCTTCAGCTCTGAGCTCCAACCCCTCCCATCTGAGAGAGCTGGACCTGAGCTACAATCATCCAGGAGACTCAGGACTGAAGCTGCTGTCTGCTGGACTAGAAGGATCCACACTGGAAACTGGACACCCTCAGGTATGGAGAGGCCTGCTGCAGCCACAGACAGTGTGGGATAGAGGAGGAAGAGCTGGGAAACATTTAGTGTGTCACAGCTGATGACAGATCCCTACAGAAGTGCTTTGAATTCAACAGCACAAAGAGGTTTTCTCTAATTCTGACTTCAGTATCTCATCATGACTCACTGTGTCATATTTAAGAGAAAATATGTGAGCAATCATTAAATCAGGTGTGGTCAGCTGTTTTCTGTGACCTGAGCAGGACTTTCTCAGACTGGATTTCATGCTGCATCAGCACAAAGCCAGTGTGGGAAACATTTGAGCTGCAGCTGGTTGAACTGCTCCTGAACCAACAGAGCCACTTTGAGCACTCAGAGTGCTTTCACCAACAACCCAAAGACTTTAGATACCTGTTCAGTGCTGACACACTAATAATAACATCCCAACAATAATAAGACCATCTATACTGCTCAGAAACATTCATCTGCCAGTGTCTCAGACCGAGGAGGAAATGAAATCATTAGGGATGCATCGATTGTTTGGCCATCGAAAAGTGCATTTTCGGTTTCTGGCGAAAGACTTTTATCACCGAAACAACACGGTCGAAACAGGATCTTGTTCTGATGTATGGCGGAAACCCAGTAGTATGAAGCTTGTCTGGAGGGGCCAACATGTCTGCGGTGTGGGCGTATTTCATTAAATCTGAGAAGACACACAGATGGCAATTTGCAAAACATGTAATGTCGAAATTTCATCTGCAAAAGAATTTGTCCACGTCGGGTTTAATTTTCACCTGAAATCCAAACATCTCGATCTTTATCCTGAATATGAGAGGAATGCAGCACAGAAAAGGAAAATCCCTCCGAGCACGTCCACTCCGTCTGTTGCGGACGTTTTGAAAAAAGAAGTTTAAAACTTACAATTCTTGGTGCATTTGTTGCTGTTAAAGGCCTACAGTTAACATATGGACTATGGCAATCTTTGTTTTGATACACTATTATGTTTGTAGTCCTACAGCGAAAATTTTAAAAATTTTTCTGAGAGAACATATTTAATTTTACAATCTTGTTTAAATTGATTTATTCTTTGAAACATTCATATTAATTTATTTAATCGCATAATGCCTTGCAATTTTAGTGAGGTTAGTATACAGTCATAGCCATAAATGCAATGGTACTAATAATTGGCATAATAATTTCTTTTCAGTGTTTCGTTTTCGGCCTTGGTTTCCTCATTTTTCGGTTTCGGTTTCGCCAAGAATTTTCATTTCGCAGTGAGTTACAGAGGAATCAGAAGGAAAGGAGACAGAGAAAACTGTGTGTTTTGGAAGGAGCGATCAGTCCTGAGTCTGATCTGCTGTAATGGTTGTTATTCTGTTTTGCACAATAACAGAGACACCTGTCTCCTCCTCCTCCTCTTCATCATCTTCCTCTGTCTCTGGCAGAGTTGCAGTGTATGTGGACTATCCTGCTGGCTCTCTGTCCTTCTACAGAGTCTCCTCTGACTCACTGATCCACCTCTACACCTTCATCACCACATTCACTGAACCTCTGTATCCTGGGTTTGAGCTCTGGTTGTCTGGGGCCTCCCAGTGTCTCTGTGTAGAGTGTAGCAGAGAGTCTCCTCCTGAAACTCTCTCACTGTTGAACAGATAGTTCAGTCTGTACATGTCTGTCTCTTTCACTCCACACACCTTTTCAGATTCATGTATTAAAGCAGTTTATTTGTTAAACTCTTCTAAATGATTCCTTGTAAACTTCTTCCTCTTCCAGTCCTTTAAAGATGGAAGCTACGATTATTACAGGAGAAAAATGTTGCTGACTTTTTTTACTTTTTAAGATTCTAATCATGATCTTGTCCTTTCACATTAAAAGCATCATTGTGAACATCAGTGTTTTGTCTTTCTCTGAATCTTGGGACAACTAGAGCTGATTCTGTTCAAACTAAAATGCTGCCACAGTTTATCTGAAAGATCTGAGAAAAACACAAGATAGAAACTGAAAAAACTGCACATGTTTCAGAGGTTCTGAGAGTTAAAAGCTCCTGACTACTCTGAAGAGTTTGAGCCTTGATTCTAAAAAGAAAAAAAAATTCAGAAAAGATGAGAGATGAAATTTGACTAAAACAAGAAGCCGTGAAGTTTATTTGAAAAATGTTTAAAGCGTTTTTCAACCTGTTTTTCATGTTTTACAGTGAATCCAGCTGCTGCTACTACTTGTGTACTTTTACTGCTGATGTCATTGGTCATTTCATTTTTTCACTGCATCACATATTTCTGACAGTCCTTTTTGTAGTGTCAGATTTTGTGCAATATGTTTGTATATTCTTCAATATGTGCAAATCCAATTGTGTTCTGCTTATCCTAGACCTTATTCCCTGTTTTTCTCTCTGCATCTCACACACCCACCCCAACTCTGTCACACATACACATACACACACACACACACTCCTCCACTCTGTTTCCCACACTGCTCTCCATTGGGCGCAGCCTATCTTACACCTGTGGCTGTCTTGGGCACCACACTATACAACAAAAGGAGTAAGTCACCCCTGTCCCATACACTGTTCCTATATTTCCCTTACTCTGATAACCTTACTTATGTCACTCCCATCTTGACTCCCCCGATGCTTTACTCATCTATGTATGTTCCTGTGAATGAGGCAGTCCACTGGTGTTGCTTATTTTGCAGCTGCTGTTGTCCAGAGTGCATGAGCTGTTCTCATATTGCTCTCTTGTTGCACTCTCATTCCCTCTGCCTGTTGCTAAACAACACTGTGCATTTTATCTGAAGAAGACTTGAACATAGCATTTGAAGAAGACAAAAAAACTTAAGAGAGTAAAAAGATTAAGGTGCGGGTACTCAGACCCGGACCTGGACCCAACTTCAACTGGCCCTTGACTGGGTCTACAGCCTGGCCTGAAAAATCCACATCACTTTCCTTGTGATGTTTCCCACATTATTACCCTGGTTGTTATGTTTTTTAACAGTGCCTTCTTCCACTTTACAATACATCTGCTGGTTTTACAATTCATTACACTGTTGTAATATTTTACAGTGCATCCCCTATTTATCATTTTACAGTGATCCTTTTAGTTGTTAGTTGTGTTTTTTTTTTTACAGTGTATCTACTTGTACAGAAAACATGGATGGAATAATACATGGAACATTATTCAAACTATGATGAGTCCTCATCTTCCTGCTGATGTCATCAATACTGATTGGTACATATTGATCCTAATAATCAGTGTGAGTCCTGTTGGACACTTGTCAGTATTTATAGCAGTGTAATAATATGTGTGTTCACATACAGAGAGTCATTATCAGACTGATGAACATTAGAGCTAAAATAAGTCAATAAATGTGGAATAATGTCAGTGGAACATCAGTATCATTATCAGTGCTGTGTGTGCAGAGTTGTAGTTACTGACAGTGACCACTGGAGGACAGAAGACTCCTGTTAAAGTAAATACAACAGTCCCACTCCACACATCCCTACACCTCCCAAAATGACTTTTCAAGTAAAGAAGAAAATGAGATACATGAACAGTCTGTGTGTTCACTGCAGAATGTGAAAAACCTTCAGGAGCACTGAGGAAAGATTTTCATTGTTTGTTGATGCAGGTCAGACACAGCAGCTCCTCAGCCTGAGCAGAGGCCAAAAGTAGAGGTGGTGAGGCTGCAGCTACCCCCCTCCAGGTGGCTGAGGTATATTATTGTCACACAAACATGGGTTTTCTTTTTAGTTTAGGAAAAGAAAAAAAATGATGGCTGGAGTTGCAAACAGCATTTGAGTGGTGCATTTATTTACAGGCCAAAAAAATGCTACTAAAGAAAGCAAAAGTAGAAAATAATGAAAATGAAATCCACAATTTACTGGGTGTTGCATCTCACTCTCTCCTCAAGCTCTTTGTTGGCGAGGGCATTATAAACCCTAAGCTCCTCCCAAGACCAGCCAATTTACAATCAATGCATTAAATGAGATCTCTGGTCACTACATCTTCATAATCAGGTCCCACATTAAACCCACAACAAAACACAAGTCATCATTTCAATAATTCACTCATACATGAACCTGCTTCATCATATCATCCATTATATTAATGCCAAACCAAAATCCCCCCACTCCCACTCTCAGTGGGACCTGGTATTTATGCAATGAAGCAGCTGTACAGGTACCTCCTACCACTATATAAGGCAGCCTTCTTCAGCTGCTCTGCTTGGTTCAGCCCCAGGCACAGAGAAGGAGGACCAAGATGGCAGCAACACTGGTAAACTGTAAAATTTAACACAGCACACAGGCAGCAAATAATGTCAATGAAAGAACATTTGTGAAGTTGTACAAAACACTATAAAACAACACATTACTGCATAATAAAATGTCTGCAAATGTATAAAAACTTGACACATTTCTCTGTGGTGCATTGTGTAACTTGAGGAATGACGACTACTCACTTTACAGTTCAAGTATAAAACAGTAAGAGAACTCATTCAATTCAGATTAGAAATCAGATTATACCAACTGTATGACTACAACACCATAGTGAATCACAACCATATGACATCTGAGCATCAAACCATTTGAAATATCTTAATCTCTCCCTTTCTAGAATCAGTTCACTCTGTGTAGTGTCACTCACTTGAAGCATGGAAGTGATCGGAAACAAGTTTCATGCTCAATCAAACAAAAAAACACTTTGTGCAAAATGATTGATGTTATTTGCTGAACAGTGGTTCATGTTTTCATCAGTACCAGTGCACACAAAGAGTCCAACACGATGCTCAGCTCCACAGCATTTCACCCACTGTGTGACACAGAAGATACGATGGCTTCAGACACATCAAACTCAACTGTTTTAAGGACAAGGTGAAGAGATGCTGTTATATATAACTGAACTCAGAAAATTACTCTGATAATGCTAGTGTTTGATAACTTTTCATCTTTAAAACTGCTGTTCCATTTTTTTATCAAAACTGGAACCTTAGAGAAGCAACCTCTGCTCCAAACATCAGTGAGAAGTCTTGCAAATCTAAATAAAAAGAAAAAACATTTTTAAACGTTTAAAAATAAACCAATATTTTCTCTTAAAAATATATTTAATACTAACCAGTCCCACGACATCCATGAAGCGTAGAAAGCGTGTAATACATCAGCTGACCGCTGTGGGTCATGAAAAGAATCTGCTAGTAGAAGGTTTCTCTCATCCTCTGGAAAACTAAGTCAGGATCAGCTGTGTGGTGAAGGAGAGATATGGCTTCCATGCATTCATCTCTCTGATTGGCTGATCATCATATGTTCTGGATGATGTGGGACCTCCTTTTAGCTCCACTTTACTGGATGAGGAGGGTACTTTTTGGTTGCTCTTCATAAGCCACTCAAGAAAGGGTTAGGGCCTTTGTAGCTTTGAATATCATAAAGTTCCTGAAGAAAAAAAAAGCTATCTCAGGAACAAATACTGTATGTTGCTTATATGCAAACAAAGGGAGTTAAACTTACATATCATTTTTGGAGTATGGGTCTTTCAAAGATAGGAAAAAGTGGAAACAATCCGAAGGCCATGGAACTCTTTTGTTGCTTTACTAACAACTCTCCTGCAAGCGGGAAAAAATCTCACCATTTTATTTTTTTTTATGTACATATTTTTTATAAAGGATATAGGATTAAGTTGAAGCCTCTTACCCTTCTTTTCCATACATGTGGCGACAATAATATTAACCAGTAACGTGTGGTGGAATCTTTCAAACTTCCAGTCTCTTCATTCTCTTTAATCACAGTCATCTCTGCTGGTTTTGAATTTGCTCCACATTCTAAAAAGAAAACATTATAAACATATTTACAACTACACTTTGATCTACCTTGTAAGCAAATACATTTATCTAATACCTGTACATATTATTTTTTTTAGGAATTATGTCTAATAAATAATAGTTAAAATCTAGTTGTATACAAGTTGGAAAACAAATACATTTTCTGCAAGGACACTGTCCATCAAGGCTGGCATCAGAATCACTTGTGTCTCTGCTTAAAGTGCTTGAGACTGACAGTGTATCTGTCAGAACTTGGAGAGGAGCCTTCACACCTTTGCTGCAGGACACTTAGATCTGAATCACACACACACACAAGTATAAGGCAAATAAAATCTAAAAGTCCAGCACATTAAAACTATATCACAGACCTGGCTGGATATTACCTGTCTCAAGACAAAACTTTACCATACCTATAACTCTGCTTACCACAAGTAGTGAGGGTCACATATTCTGTCAGGTCTGAACCATCAGCCAGGTTCATAGATGCTTCAGTAGATGGGAGGTCTGAAATGCAGACAACACATATACAGCTTAATATGAACTGATTAAATACTGTACTTTGGAATTCTTATCATCCACTTCTCACAATCCACATATTTTGTCTGTGTCAAGATACAAATCTCTCAAAATATAAGTGCAGCAAAATATGAATTTTTAAATGTCCTACCATCATCACTGTAGATGAAAAAACACAGATCTTTGAAACATCCTCATCCACCTCTGCTCCCTGTTGATCTGTGACTTTCCAGTGTTGTAGTCTCTGGGATAAGAAACTTCTGCTGGACTTCACCATAACAACTCCACGTTACAACATGTTTACATCTTTATTAATTTAATACTAAACATCTGACCCCCACCTGCACTGAGAAAATCTGAGAAGCAAGCCTCTTCCAGTTTAATGTGCTTCTTGCTTCCCTCCATGTTGTACTTTGATCAACATGTTGGTTTGACTTATAAAGGAAGAAAATGTCATATGTCTGAGAATAACATGTTCCAAGTTAAAGTTTATCCCAACTACACTGTTAAAAAATACACATTTCTCACCGCTGTTCAAAACAGCAAGGCTACAGTTTATAAGCTCAACTGTTAGCATGCTAGTCAAAACTGACTTTTCAGCTGCGTCTGCGCCGTTGAGCCGAAATTATTCTCTTAAAACACCGACATGCGGTTGCATTGTTGGATGGTTATTTCAAAACAGTATTAATTACCTTCATTAATTTGTGAAGCTTATCAAACAGTTTGTCATTACCGTCATACAGACACATCACACGCCACAGACAGTATGGCCACGACATTAACGTTTGAGTGAAAGCTAACAGCTCCACAATGGCAGCTGGGACAGTTAGCTAACTAATGCTGCAGGAGCTACTTGCTCCTAAATAATGGAGTAAAAGCAATGAGGTTACGTTCAACATCAAGTTCACCCAGTCATTAGCGGTTCTATATGTAAGTAGATAAAAGTGAGAACAATAACAAAATATCACACATTTAAAGTACTTTCTGATAAAATCATGCTCTTACCAGCCTTGTGGCGACGTTCCTTTTGGACTGGACATGACTTGGTCATGATTTAGGAAGAAAGAACCACTCAGATATTTCTGCAGAATCTTTGACAAGGAAGGGAGAAGCTACTGCTGTTAGGACAAGAGGAAACTACAGGAAAGTCCAGATCACCTCCAAGGTTTTCAGTAAGTCAACACCTGTTAGTGGTTCATGTTTGTGTTTAGCTTAGAAGTTTAGTTTAGAAATTTTGTGAAATGTTTTGTTCAAATGATGTGTTTGTTAAATTGGCACAACAGGTAATTATACCTGTAATTGTCTACCAGGCATTATGGTTTGTGTTAAAGTATAGGTTGTACTTTGAGGTATCAGCCTGATCTCATGGTTTACTGATCATTTTCAGCCTGTACAAGAGGTGTGTGATGTTACTGCCAATGCAAACCAAACATTTTCTGCTGTTGCTGTTTCATGTTCAGAGTTTTCCACTGGAAAATCAGAGGGCTGCATTAGTTGTGAAAAAGTTTTCTTTTGTATAGTTCACATCACCACTTTCTGTCCTCTTTAAAGTTTCTGATCTTGACTTTAAGACTGAATGTGTGTGTTTATCATAACGATTGTGATAAACACACTCATTATTTTTCCCACCTGCTTGTTCACTGTCAACTCTTTGAACTCCTTCACACAAAATATTCCTCATTGTTCTTGGCAAAACTTCATACCAACACAAATGAGGTGTGAATGTGTGAGGATCAGGTGCTACAGGCAAGTGTTCTGTTGGACTGAAATAATTCTTTTTTCTTTGTCAGTAACAACACTGAAATACATCCCTGCCTGGCTGCTCACAATGTGCAAAATCGGTTTTACACCAACAATTAGTAGATTTTCTGTCATTAAAAGCTGCTGGTTCAGCTGGTTATGGAATCCAAAACAAGTTTATTCAGCGTGTTTAAACACAGGTTAGACTTCAGCTACACACAATCAAATATACCAACACATTTCCTACTTCTGCTCCAGGAAGCCTGAACTCCTCATTTCTCCTCTTCAGAAATGAAACTTGTTTCAAAGCTTTTATAGTCAAACATGACAGGAACTTTTCACACTGACATCTGGAGGAAAGAAACACTGTGATCTGGACATTAATTATAAATCAAGACACCTAGAGGTCAGGAGCTTTCAACTTAGTGTTCAGTATGAGACATGAGTGGATGCACTGTGTGAAATTAATGAGAACTTTCTCTCTAATGAGGGAATGTAATGAGGAGGACTTGTTTTTCCTACAGTGATGAGACTCTATTAGCAGAAGTATAAAACCCATGAATTGCATGCAGTTAGACATTTCACTGAACTGGTAGATTTGCTACAAATCTTTTGTCTTGTGATGTAAAATGTCTTTTAATATTGGAAAAACCTTAATATTCTGTAAAAGTCATATTTACATTGAGTGAAAGTGTTTTTGGCTGAAGTTTTACCATCGAAAAATCATGTAATTAGGTTCAAATAACTGAAGATAAGCTATTTTACAGTGATGGTACAGGTTCAGTGAATAATTGATTCATTCAGTAATCCGGGATTTCTTCAAGGAAAAACTCACAAGTAATAAAGAAATGAACTAGACTCTTTGAACTGCTGCAGATACTTGAACACTGAGACTCTATGAATCCTGTATCAGCTCTGAGATCACTCTGGCATACAAACATTCATTCATCATCATTTGGTGCTGTGTCATGTAGCATACAATGGTTGGAGAAATGTGTCACTTATTATATTCAGTGCTGTTGGTCAAACATGATAGAGATGAAGGACTTTGCTTGTGTATATAATGTGAAACTATCAGACATGATTCGTCTTCAGTAACAAAGTCTGAGGTTTGAGAACAGTTTCATATTTGTTTTAATCTTCATCATCAGATCACTTCTTTAATACAAAAGCAGATATTAGTGATCCTTCCATATTCTGGAGGAAAAGGACGACTTGGTCCAGTGGACCATGAAACCACCAAACCTCTGTGACTTCGTTTCACTCAAACACTTTAGAAAGTTTAGCTCGGTGTCTTGTAAGAGCTGAATGTGTGGAGTGTAAAACCAAAGGTCACTTGCTGGTTTTAATTGTGGAGTGGTGAAGTTGGCCTTGCTGCTCTGCTCTGTTTCTGTCTGACTGCTATGGTCTGAGGATCAGACGTGATTTGTGCTGCTTCAAAGATTCTTGTGATAATGTGTGAGCAGAGTAAGAGGGCGTCAAAGTGTCACTGGTAATCTGAATGTCCTCTGTCCTCTTCTGTGTAAAGCAGCTTTAGCTGGTTGTCAGTACAGGATGGTAACAATTTGTTGGTCATTCTTCTCCACCTGGACCTGTAACCTTACTGGGATTCAGGCTCATGAGCACCCATCTCACCTCATATTCCTGTACAGGCAGTGGATCACTGCGGGGGGTGGTGGTGAGATGATGGAGCTGTGGTCCCTGCAGTCATCAAAGCTGTTAAGTTGTTCTGCTAGTAAGACACTTGTTTCTGCAGTGGTCACCCCACAGCCCCTGTAGTTCATCAGGTTCTGTATGCCCTGCCACACCTGCCGTGGGTTGTTGCAGAGAGGTGGTCCTCTATTTCCTGTTGTAGTCCACCTTCCCTCTTTGAGTCCCCCTCTTCAGGTAAGTTCTAAGCGGCGCTGTACCATGCCCTATCACCTGACCTGTGGGTGGAGTTGTGGACTCTGAGGGGCGTGGCTGTTCATCCGTCCTTTCTGATTGGAGAAGTCCCGGATGAGTCTTTTGTTGTCACATTTTCCACACAGAACCTGATGTAGTTCAGAACAGGTTCTGTGTGTTCAGCTCAGAATCCTCGTGTTGGAAGAGCTGAATGAAATGAACTTAAAAACACATAATGTATAACTACTTCTCCATCTCACGAGGTGTTAATTATTTTATCTGATTTGCCAGCAGCTGCTGCTGTTGAAAATCAAACTCTTTATAACTGTTGCAGGGTTTTAAGGTATTTAATAAATTATTTATTTAGATTTATTAATATGTTTTGTAGATCCCTTTTTAACCTGCCATAGAACCAAATCCGCCAGAACATGAATGAATTTATGTCCATACTAACAGAATAAAGTGCCAAAACTGCAATAAACCACAAAAAAAAAATTTTTCTTCTCCACATATTTTTCTAAATACAGAGATGTCTTAGCTGTATCCCTCAAAATTAGAAATGTAAAAAAGTTGCACAAAATAATTTTAAACCACAATAAATTTATTTTGAGTGTATTCATTGGTTAGTTTCTGAGATACACTCAAATTTATAAACTAAGACAAAAACGAAAAAAATGCTCATTGTACACAATTTGCAAAAAAAAAGAAACCATGAACATCCAAATAAACTATTTACAACAGTGCAATCAAATTTATAAGTTTCTAAGTTACTTATGATCATAGATGGCTTTGTATGAGACAATAGTCATCAATATAAAGTGCAATAAACAAAAAAAGAAAATCGTTTTTACTGTGTTAAAATTTCAGTACAGGAGAACAGGAGGAGAAGAACTGGAAAATAAAATACACAATGAGGCATAAATATATAAGCAGGAAGGCACAATCTGCAGAAAGATTATATGAACATACAATGAAACTATTTACAGTGCAACAGTATTTTACTGCACTCAAGAGCTGTGGAAAGACTTGTGACAGTTCCTGTCCACAATGACACAGAGGGCACTTCACATGCCTCACACATGAAGGGGAGTGCACTTCCCACACAGCCTGCACTTCCTGCGCCCCTGTGTGTAGCTTTTTGGAGCCTGATGTCCCTCACAGATGTAGCAGGGGATGTGCTGACGTCCTGTGCTCTCCCGGACTGGTTGAGATGCACTCCACAAAGCTCCATGATCAGCTGCTCCTGGAAGGCCTGGTGGGTCATTGGCGCGCTGCTCCAGTCTGCCACACAGCTCTTCCTGCCAGTCAGAGATAGCTGTTTGTCACAGCAATGTCAACAAAATGATGGAACACAGTCAGGTACCACTTCCTGCTTTTTCTCCAAGAGGGAGTAGGAGCCAATCAGCTGATCTGAGAGGTCCACTCCCCCCATGAACTTGTTATAGTCCTTCACAGCTGAAGGCACTGGCACCGTCTCTGGACATGACCTTCTGAAGATGACCCACATGAAAAATGGTATTGCCACGCCAATAATCTCTGAGCTTTGGCAGCTTCAGAATGCCCATAAACAGTGCTGATGCCAATATATTGGTGGAATTCCAGCCTCCGTTAGCTCAGTCCACTTGAATTTTTTGCCTGCAGCAATATTTTTTGCAGCATTTTTTATTTGTGTTAGCACATATAGTTTTTGACCGCAGCTTCGGTCAAAGTACACACAAACAGCTCAGAAGGAGATGGTACATCCACATACTCTGTTAGAGGTGGCTGCACACCTGGTCTTCTTCTGGGCAGGAAATGTAGCAGGGTATGTGGCAGGCTGTCAGGCTCCTGTGCAGTTTTCAGCCAGCAACATCACCAGGGAATGCCTCTGAACCGGGATGATTCCCAGTTTTAGCTGGAGGCAGACTCCTTCCTCTCCCTCTGCCTGTCTCCGGGGTGTAAGGTGCCTCAGTGGCACAGGAAGCCTCCGATGTCCTCGTCTCCATTACCAACCTCATCAACACTACACGCACAGAGGGAAGATTACACAGCGCGTGTTAGATGTGTACAGCACGAGAGTATTACAATAATGATCTCGTATTTGGCGCGAGAATTCTTTCAACTAAATATATTCCTCACTTTTCTCTGACTAAAAAAAAAATCATCAACATATACTTACATGTCATGGGCTGGGTCTATTCCATCAATAAAGCAGGCTTCATCTTCACTGTCGGCAGAATCGGACCAGATGAACCGGCAGAAATGTCTTAAATCCCGAAGCGGTAATAAGCTGAAAGCCTCTTGCCAGGTGCACATAGCCGTCGGCGCGTCGTGGATCCATGAAAGTGTGTGTAAGTGTGTGCATGTGTGTAGGCAGAGTGTGGTGGAGTGTCTGGTGTCGCGCTAGCTGTGTGTGTCAAAATGTTTTCCGAAAAAACTGATAGCCAAATGTGACTGCAATCCAAAAGTTTTTTCATGAGAGTCCGACCAAGATGGCGTACTGAGTAGTCGCATCAGCCCGAGCTCCTAATAGAGTCGATGTGAAAGTTTATTGAGGCTTGATACTCCACTTTTTGATTGATAATAAAGACTCAGCCTAAATATGAAGAAAATATCAGGCGCTAAACCCTCAGCTGTAAAAACCTCTCGCTTAATAGCGAGCCACGACTATTCGTTAACTCTCCATGGAAGGAGCAACTAATACTAGCTGCAACAAACGGAACAGGATGATGACACCTGTAAGTACCCCAGAAAAGTCACACACAGAGAAAGAAAGCCAAAAAGCTCACCACGGGAAGACATTACCGACACACTTCAACCGGCCTGCTATTCTGAAAGCTATCGAAATGCTGGGGAAGCGTTTTGATGACCGAATGGAGGAAGTTAGCAAACAAATGCAACAACACAGCACCATGCACTAGCTAATATCGCTAAATCTGTGCAGCTTAACTCAGAAGAGTTGGAAGAAATTAATAAAACGAAAATAAAAGCCTGGAAAAACAGATGGAATCTCTCGAAGATAATGATAACATCAAAGCACGTTTATTGATGCAAGAAAGATATAAAAGAAGATGGTGCCTTCTGCAGTTAAAGGAAAGCCAGAAAGTGAATGAAAACATCAGAGCCAGAGGTTGTGGAGCTTCTGGGGAAGAATCGGCTCAGACCTGAAGACATCGAAGATGGATGAAGAGGTGGAATGCTCCATTCCTGGAAATTCGGGCGAAATGGACGGAGAATAAAAACCGACAAATCATCATCCTGTTATTTTGTGAAAGCGTGCCGTAAGGGATGCCGACATCTGGAAACGACGAGGCTTCTCCCGTGTGCAAAGTAGAGGGAACTCGATTCACGAAGACTTAACCCAAGAGGACTGGAGGTCAGACAGGCTCTAACCTTGGCCTCAGACTACGATCAGGCGCAGTGAAGGAAGGAAGGCTGCGGGGTTCAGAGGCCCCTATACGTTCATTCGAAAGTGCCGCATCACAGAAACTCCTGGTATGGAAGGCTGATACTAGTTTGAAAGGAATAATCAAATTGGTATGGTTCAGAAGATGGGACTTTTACCTCCAAGATTTTTCTAACCCACCTTCTTATACCTTTCTTAAATCTTGCTTATGTGTTCTCTGTTTCCAGTTAAACGCTGACATTTCTTTTTTCTCTGTTAATACAAAGGGACTTAAAGACTCAGTTAAAGCGTAAGCTATTTTTCTGTTTTGTAAGGGCAAGGCAAGCCAATTGTGTCTTTTCTTACAGGAAACTCCATCATCTGATGAGACTGATAAGTCTTGGTCACAACAATGGGGGGAGATAAAATATCTTCAGTCATGGTACAAACCTGTCAGCTGGTTGCCATCTGCCTCAACAGATGTCCTGGTAAGGTTTTGTGGAACAAGGCAGATAAAGATGACATTGATTGTTTGTGTTTTGAATGTGGACAACGTGATGTTTAGTATGGTTAATATCTATGGGTGCCAACAATGATCAAAAACAAAATTCTTGCTCTATCAAATTTCAACACTTATCAACGAAATGGTCAAAATTCACTGATCAGGTAATAGCTGGTGCATTCAATATAACCCCTGATGAATGGATGGATCGATGGCCTCAAAAATTTTAAGGGAACATAGTGTAACCTTGATAATGGAAAATTTCACTAAAAATAATAATTAATTGATGTCTGGAGAACTTAAATGTAAATGTGAGACAGTTCACTTAGCTCAAAACCTTAATGTGGCTAAGCAGATCAATGATTGATTATTAGTTGGTTTTCAAATTCAGATTTTATAATATATTACAGAGACAACCAATATCTAATTCCCCTTTTAAGTGATCATTGCACTATCTCTCTCAATCTTAAAAACAAAGACCAAAATAATAAATTCAAAAAATTATTGGAAATTCAATTCCCAATTGTTAAAACAGTAGAATACTGTAACGCTATTAAAACACTTATTTTGGATATCCAAAATGATGAGGCTATTGGCACAGTAATGTCAAATAGAATATCTAAAAATTCAGCATTAGAAAACTTTCAATAACATTTAGTAAAAATCTAAACAAAGTGGAGAAGAGAAGAGAAAAACAAGTGTGATCAAAGAACTTATGAGTCTCTATAGTAAAGTTGAATTGGACTGAAGAAGACAAAGAAAATATCAACAAATTACAATCCAAATTGGATGAGATGTATGTACAATAAAGCCAAA